>JAAOAK010000253.1:0-12921 GCA_013396175.1 Fusarium denticulatum | reverse complement strand
TATCGTAACCTAACTGTGCGGCTAGGTATTCTGTTACCTCTACTCGCTAGCAGTAGGCAATAATCTTAGCCAGCTATAGGTACTCTTCCAGCTTCTGATTAATCGTTACCTTTGCCTGTTTGACAATGGCAGTAACCGCTTCCTTTAGGGTTGAGGCTGGGGTCGATCTAACACTATAAACCACATTGCTGGATGATAATTGGTATCGATAAGCCGATACTGATGTTGGAAGCTACTTTTCTTGTAGTGCCAGTTGTGTAGGGCGATAAGATACCTGTTCAATCTCAACATAGCCCCTGTCTGCTGTCCATCAGACGCTGGTACTACTGAGGACTATTGCCTCTTTGGTCTCTCACATCTCAGCTCATTGGCTCTACATCGTGGCGCCATCTTGACTTGAACGTATTTTGGTGTCGCGGAAGAGGATACGATTGGTCACGCTCTCAGTGCCATCTCAGTTAGTTCACCGATTTGCAAGACGCTGGCTGAGTTGTCGCGTGCCTTGTGCATCCCAGTCAACAGAATAGTATCCCGTTTGTCAATAGCCCGTCTTAAGTTTGTTAATCTCTTTGTTCCCAGTGATTATGGGGCGCCAAATGTGTCAATACCGCCTAGTGAGTTACAGGCAGCTGGGCCGGAGTTGTTGAGACATGGCGGCGGCATTATTCCTCGTCAATCCCACCGGTCACGACTGAGACTGAAACATTGGTCAGTCTATCTACATATAGATATCTTCTCGGGCGCTTCTTGAGAGACGTAGGGAATGGTGTTAGGAAATGCGATTGTCGAAACCTCATGTTGGAGGAATCAAGATGCAGGCAGATTCACGTTTCCATCCAATGATCTATAATGATTGACCTCAGGTCTATCGAGATTCATAGATGAAGAGGCCTCGGTGCATTCTGAATGGTTTATAAAAGGCGAAATAGGAGAGAAATGTCCAAGCCACGATCAGACGTTGAAGTAGACGGCGTTCAATGCCATGGACTGGGAGTCGTGTTGTCGAGAAGAGCGCCTGCTCCACGTTGAATCCACACTACTCCAGGTCTTGGTGCTCTCAAGGGACATGCTCATCGTTGTGCCTCCGAGTGGCGGCAGCTTTTTGTCGAGTAATTTCGAGCCAGTGTGCGTGGCTGCAGTGGTTCTGGCCAAACAGGGAAGGTTCTTCTCAATCAAAGTGACCGATGCACTGTCAGATATACCATAAGCCCTATCAGTAATGCATGCAGTGCATTCGTTCTTGTGTAGGTCATGTTGGAACAGCGATTCACCTAAAGCTCGACTTGGTGTTGTTGGACATTCTTGATGAGGCATCGAGTTGCGAGATTGGGACATTTGAAGAGGCGGTAGCAACGTGTCCCCTGCGAATTATGCTGCCTGATTTCCTCTGTAGAATGTCTGGCTTGTCGCATCTTATGACAGCGAGATGCTGCGGCTTGCCACAAGCTCAACTGCAGGAATATCCTCAATGTTGACTCGACATGTATAATTGGAGTCCCCATAAGCGTAGATAATGTTCTGTCCTTGATAAGCGAGGTTTACAGTCATCTGAAGCTCTTAACTCTCTCCCGTGAAAATGGTCGCCTTCAAGTTGGGCCTCCTCCAAAACCTGGCCTCTCTCAGTATTGGGACGGGTGTTCCTCAGACGGATGATGTTCGCGCTCTCTAAGCATGCGCCCCAAAACGCACACATCTAGAGAAGTAGCCTTCAGCTAGGTGAGTGGCAACATCAACTCCTTCTCTCAATCAATTGGCTATATTAAGGTGAGGGTGCTTATCCTCAACATCAGCGGCAAGGTGACGCTTCTTTTGCCAAAGTTTCTCTAAGGACATCAGGGTCGGTTGCCACAGCTCGAGAGCATTATGGCCTGAGTTTCATAAGTCTAGGTTAAAAGCCAAGATCCTCTTCGAAAACCCGCCAGGGGATGTTTTACCACGGCATACGGTGTTCTGGTCCGAAAAGGTCGAAGGTGGAGGAGTTGTTAACATCGTGGGAGATACAGTAGCAAAAAGGATCGAGCATGATAAGGGGGTCGTTGTCGCTGGAGAGGCGTGCCTTCATGGTATACAAGCGGGTGCAAGTGTTTAAGAAGCGAATAGCTGCGGTTTTGGGATGAATCTGCTTAGCAGAGAACAGCGAGGTTACCTCAAGGTCGTAAGCGCAAGGCTATAACGCAAACTATCATACCCTATTCTGACTCAGCGGCGATGCTACGAGGCTCAGCTGATTCACCTGCTCCAAGATGACATTCTGAGCCGCAGTCACGGGACACATGTCTTGTAGGCGGTTTCATGTGCAAAACATCAAGAGCGGCAAATGAAGGGCTGGTATCCGTAACACCTTATAGAAGAAGACATGCAGTGTGTAGAGTGCATCGCAAAAGGGAAGACAGCCATCTGGTGCCAATAAATGCCGTGACGACAGCTACTCCAAGACAGGGCTGCTGTAATTCCAGTAGTTTGAACCCAGGAGCATCCAATGTTGTGTTTGGTTCCAGAAGGGTCAGTATGTTAAGATAACCTAGCGACCTCGGTAGGGTCATATCAAAGAGGAAACTTGTGGCTTGAATCGCTGGCTTGCAAGATGACCGGATCTTTGCAAGCCAGATGAGCTAAACGGCATGCATGAAGCCGGCCTTCATTAGTGTTCCCGTCGCAGGGTCTCTTCCTCCCTCGATCAATGTCCTTACCAAACCATCGCCGGTGTCATCCAAAATAATCTCTTCACTTTCCCGATGGGACTTTTGCCTGACGGAAATCTGTGTCCGTCCGCAGCTGTGTCTTCAAAGAGGGAAACTCGTCATACATATGTGTCACGCTCACTCGCACAGCCTACGCCTCCGTAGAAGGAGAATGGGGATAGCCAAGGTTTCTTCAACACCAGGGCCTCGCTCGGGTATCGTAGCACCGTCGATGCTTTCTTCGGCGGTGGCCGCAGTGGCTTCGTCAGCGGTCTCGGGGGCGCTGGTCTCCTTTCCTGACCGCAGAGTGGGGGATTCTTCGATGGACGTGAAAGGTAACTTCTATTATGGAGTAGGGAGTCTCGAGTCTGCTAATGGCATTCGTGGAAATACGGTTACTATGATAGTTATCTACAGAGATGGAGGTCGATTTTGCCATTATATCCATGGACCTCAAACTTGCTGCTTCAAGTGAAGCTATGTAGAATCTACAACAGACCCTGTGCTTTATAGTTGTCGCTAATGTCAAAGCCACTCCATTTCTAAACGGGACAGACGATGTGGGAAAACAGTGGAAGGCCAGGAAATGTCTGCGGTGGCGGAGAATTCACTTGTGATCGTAGATCAAGGCTTCTAGGCGTGCGGTGCCTTCGTCAATAGAGTTTCGTCAGACCCCGAACTTGCATTTCGAGATCATTAATGCGTTCCGTTTCTCGTTTTGATGGAAGAATGATAGGCGTGGTGGAGGAGTAAAGTGCGGCGGTGTCGACTACTATAGGCGCATCGTTTGTTATAGCAGAGACAGAATCTTGAAGTTTTCTCGGTAGTGATGCTATATCGGCGGTATTGGTAGTTGGCATACTAGCAGCTGAAGTTTCGATCAAGCTGGGAACTAATCAGGATCAGCGTCGGTCTCAACATGAAAAGAAATAAGGCTGAACATGTCTCAAGGCAGAAAGCTTGACTGGACTTTTGCTGGCTGCAATAGAGAGCTGGATGTGGAGGCTGAGACTCGTGGCAAGACTGCAGGGCTATCAGAAAGATTTATTTGCGGAAGGGAGCTGTATGAATAATCAAGATAGCAGGACTGAAAGCAAGCAGCTAGTCCCCAGGAGGAGGAGGACTTGGTGAAATAGAGGAAAGAGAATCGGCTTTTCGATGTCGCGATCTGTGCTGAGTCGAGCCCAAGCTGCCTTTGAGCAACAAACCGCGGCTTGCGATGACGTCTTGGGCGCAACAAAGGAGACTCGGTTTATCTAAGAGAGCAATATAGCAACCTGTGGAAGAGATAAGACCACGACTGTCAGTGGAGCGAGTGTCGACGCCAGAAATGGAAGAACGCGGGAGATCAAGAGACGCAGTCGTATCTCTTGTGACTCTCATTTGTAAACCCAGCTGGTTGCTAAGTCGGCATCTTGTTAAATTAGCGATGATTTACGTATTGTGGCCGTTCAAGCATCATCGCCAGGTTGCTCTGAAACCGGGTACGAGAAGCGTTGATTCGAGCTGCTCAATGACTTGGCTAAGTGCAGCCAGAGCTGTTTCGGTTGGGATATGGTGTGGTCGGATGTTTTAGGAGTCGGGTATGTAGATGTGTCTTGACTGTAGGCTCAAGCTTTTGGTGATGAAGATCTCATTTTATCAGTATCAGATTCCTTTCTGCCATCATCTGCATTGAACTCTCGAGTGGACTTGATGATATGTTTCGATGCTATCTTGGATCACTCGATATTTACAGCAGTGTAGACTTACTGGCAAAGATCCCTGATACCTCTTGATGTTACTTTATCAGCTTATGCCTGTAGGTGTGTTGATTGCTATGAAACGTTAATGCAGTTGAAGACGTCTCGGTTCTACTGCAACTCTACGTATTACTGTTGCCACTTGCAGCTGGTTTAGACGTTGCGAAAATTGTTGGGGAAGTGCATCGTTGAGTCAGGCGGCAGCGACACGGCTGGCGGAGAAGAGTTTCTGGGGTATGTCGTTCATAGGCAAGGCGACTGTAGCCGACTGAACAGGTACTTCGCGTTACAGTGACTTATCCCAGTCGAGGGACAGTCCAGCAGACTTTGCATGAGTCCCCCGTTTCTTAGATGCTCCGTTGACACGGGGAGCTGGTGCCGTTTCAGGCGCTCGAGTGATGAGGGGTTGAGCGCCATGCTGTTCTTGGTGATGGTGGGAATGAAAACAATGAAGGATGTGCCCCTTTGGGGGTGTTGATGTCGGGGAGGTGTTGGCTGCTGATGATATGATGAATGGTCGCTGGTGGTGAATCACAATACGCCATCCCCCAAAGCCCTCCCGCTCCGTCAAGTTCCCTCTGAATTGAGGCAGTGTTTCCGAGGAATCGGTGTGACATGGGAAATCCTTGCAGAGGCGCTCATGCTTGTCAGCAAGGTTGTTCAAGTCCTCTGTCCTTGTAGTGACAATCTCGGCGAGCTGCCTTGGGCGGTGGAGTGTTCTGGCCATGTTGAAGGACCGTTCGCTATCGATATCATGAAGATCGTTCCAGGGGCGTGTCAGCTGCGAAGCCTCTTTAATGCTGTCCGAGGAAGCAGGATATCTCTTGCATCGTCTTGGGGAGAAGTGGAAGTCTCGCCGGGAGCTGTCGCAATCATGATCAGTAGCCTTCAGTCTTGGGTAGAGCTTGGTACCTTACCAGCGCACTGAGTGCCCTTATGTGAAGTCACCAATGAGGCTGTTGAATGATACCCATGTTGTTTCCTTGCGAGACTGAAGGTCTGACTAGCAGTAGTAATCCCTGGACGCAGCCTCTTCAGCAACTGGTTGCAGATGTAGAGCGCGAATATGTCTGTGTAATCGTGCGCCACCGCCGGGTGAGAGGTACTGGCAGGGTAGGGAGGAGTGCAGGACATCAGTCTGCATGTGGGTTGCTGGTAGACTCGAGAGGAGCTCATCAATCGACTACTGGAAAATCCCAGTCCTGGGAATGTTCGTCCGGGAATGCATCCCAAATCTCTGGCGCCTCATGAACTGCATAAAGCCAGCCATGAGGGCCTCTCGCAACAACCCACTGGCACCCAAGCAAGTGTCGAACATCGTATATTGCTATAAGGGGCTTCAGTATCCGTGGATGACTATCAGGCATTCCAAGCTGATAAAGTTCCTGTGGATAAGGGAGCCCACTGGCCTCCCTTGCCCGTAACTCCTCGCCAACGGCCACGAAGGCCTTGACTTCAGCTGCACCCACTCTGACCAAGGACACTTCCATCTACTTCCGTCGGTCGCCCAGACTCTGACAGCTGATTAAGCGGTCTGAAGGTAAGGTCGGGGTATGTTGGTTATGATGAGTTAGTGTACCCAGGTGCCGTCGGCATCCATAAATCCTTAGCATCCTCAGTCGTCATCTTGATGGATGAGCACGTCATCAAGGGCTCATGTGGTAGGTATACGGCGCATGGTAACTGCACAGGCCGATTGGCACCGAAGCATGATCTCAGCCAGGACGACTCGATATTTTAGCTGCCTGGGCAGTAAGCATATAGCTGAAGGAACAGGCCTGTCTGGGGGGCGATGCTGAGTAGTCGGATCGATGCCAGGACCATCTGACCATGATCGATAAGGCCGGTGTGGGCAGTCAGGTCAGCGATAGCGTTCGCTGTGAGGTCGATAACATCCGAGCTATTGTCGAACGCGCAAGAGGATAAATGTCGGGGACGTTCCTGAAGTCCAACAGATCGCTGTCAAAAACATGATGTCAATTGGCAGGGCGAACGGGGATCGTGTTGAGCAGGAGTTGATGGTCTATTGGGCTGCTGAAGTCGGGGGGGCTTTAGAGGACGGTCGGGTGCATTGTGAGGACGAGGGATGCGTCGTAAGTCCGGGCGCTTTGCGAGAAATTGCAATCAGGCCATCAAGTCGCGGCCCAGGGTACGCAAACGTGAAGGGACCTCCGCCTTGAAGCCTAGCCAGGACATTCCACTCCCCCAGTACAATCTCCTTCTTGTCACTATTGTGGAGCGAATGTTTCGATCGAAGCGGTCTCAAGATATTCGTTGCGGCGCGAACGTTCGGTCGTGGGGAGGGTTTGTCGGAGGATTATTGTTGAGCGAAGGTCTTTGCCGGGATCGGTTGCTTAGGTGCTTCGATTGCTGTTGAGCGAAGCAAGAGTGGCGTCTTGCATAACCGCGCTGAGCGAAACGTTAGACGCTGTTGTTGTGTGTAACTTTGTTCTCGTTCAATCTTTCTCCAAGGCTGCTCTTAGAGCGCGGTTTCGTCATCTGCAGCGGGTTTCTTGGGAGCGAAATCTCTCGCCGAGAGCGGTATCGCGGAAGATCTTCTTTGAGCGGAAGCTGGTCGCGGTCGGTCTCTTGAGAAATTGCACGGGGCGAAAGTTTATTCTCGTGGGCACTTTCTTCGAAGCTCGTTGAAGCTCGTCGTGGAGAGCGCAAGTCGGTCGGGGAGTGGGGAGTGGGGAGTCTGTGTCGAAGCTCATCGCAGAGCCATTGTTCGCTTTTGGGGGAGAAATTGAAGCACTAGAGGCCAGCTTGATCTGTCAACCAACAAAACACAGCAGAGCCTTCATACAAGTCCATAGCATACCGGCAGAAGTATTGGTGAAAGCAAGATGTTGTAGTGTTGAGATAGTGGAATAGAGGGGCAATTGCTAAAGTGGTGGGGGTGGGTAACGCGTCATGCGCGTCGCGGGGTAATGAATGCTACGTACCTTGCCTTAGCTACGCGCTAACCCCGCGTTTCCATTGGGATCAGACTCTCCACTAGATTTCGCTTCTCGACTGACTTACGCTGCAGCAGAGACGAGTATGGCAATGCAGATACTGACTGACGACCCAGAGAATAACTCTCAAGGCCAGTGTAAAGGGTAAAGCCACCATGTCCGACAAACTCCCTCCGAACCGCTCCCGAAACCGCACGTCGACCCAAGCCAAACTCGTTGCGACTCCTCCATCTTCAGCGATCTTCCGCTTTTCGCAGACCGAACCGCTCTCGACACCGTTCCCACCGCACAATGCCCGGCCAGCGCCGCTTTCTTCAAAGATCAGCATGGCTCGTCTGCTGATACTCCCCGCGGTAGTCATTTGGTTCCGTGCCAAGGGCTTAGATATACAACTCAACTTGTTCGGCTGACCGTGGGTTGGTTTCGCGCTGAAGGAATCAGGATTAAGTTGGTGTCTGTCCTTTTCTTCCTTTGGTTAAGTCGAACGAAGGGGCCTAGTTTCGTTGATCAGCGTGCTTATCAGCTTCTCTCGCTGAGTGCTTCAGCCTTGACCGGCACCAAGTAATTGAGTCTAGTTAGCATAAGACATGACATTTGCATGCATCATCTTCAGTAAAAGCTTACACAGAATGCTGCAAATCGCATCGTTGCACAGATGTCCGGAGCAGCCGCCACGGCATTGATTCCAGTTCTGGATGGCGCCCCTCCGCAATTCTGAGGGGGAAGGTAAGGGAGCTCACACATGGACAGGGCCAGATATCAAGATTCATAGCGCATGAAGATGGGTATCGATGCTTAAGAACTCAGCGTTAATGTACGCCAAGATGAGGGAGTCCAACGCGAGGATGGAGGCAGGAGGCGTGATGCTAGAGATGAAGATGAGCGACGTAGTGGATAACAAGACCGCTGAGAAGTATGAGAGCCTCATCAAGAATGGGACTACACTGGTGACCTCGTGATCCTACCCGCCTGCCTCTCTATGAACATTTCCAGGATGTTGACAAGTCATACTCAGACGGTTCATTGAGGAAACACAGAGGTCGAGGAATGAGCAAAACTTGGACTTGGAGTATTCGGGAACTACAGGGAGGAGCTCGTCCTCCATCATTGTGATGTAGGGGGTCGGCTTATGCTCGAGGTAGAAGATCTTCTCGTCGAGTGGGCTGGTGGACTCACAGTACTCCGTGCAGTCCCTGGTGCCGACGACCCAGTAAAGGTGCCTTTCTTCTGGCTCGTTGACCGTGTAGCCGTTCCAGTTGTTTGTGTTGTGACTGACGTGGTACTCGCCCGCGGTGAGAAACCACATGAACAAGTACGTCCTCTGCGTAGAGGGCGGAATTAGGGAGATTCGGCTTGGAGATGATCTCGGAGAGCTTGGTCCTGCTATGGATATTGCTCTTCATCTCGCCCATGCAGATTCGGACGCCGCCTTCAGTTCGTTGATGATCTGGTGCCAGTGTCTCTCTATAGTGCAGTTCCAATTGAACTCGTCTTCAATCAGATTCCCTTCCTGACTAGCGCTGATTGCTGCACTTTACCACGCTGGGACAGTATCATATGGTCTTTGAGAACATCATCTAGTCGCTGCTCATCTCGCTCCAGCGATGCTCTCTCAACCTCGTACCTATGATTGTAGTGCATCTCGATCACGTCTGCGGGCTGTTCTGAGGACAGCGACGTCGCCATGCAGTCTTTAGAGTCGTTATCCAGTACTGCCTTACTCCCGTCGGCGTGTCCAGTCCATTCTCGTCCTTACTCTCAGTAAGCTAACCTGGGATCAGTGATGGCTAACGATATCGATATCGTCCTCAAGCAAATCGACACCTCCTCCATACCCCCTTGGACCACCCATGAGACAGATTTGTCTATCTGATTGAGATACTTGCCTGCTTGGATGACCGAATCGAAGAAGTTGAGTCAGCTGTGCTGTGTTGGACTTGTTGCTCATTCTCGTTAAAAGCCATGCAATAATGCTGGATGTTTCTGTCGAGGGGAGATTCCTGAAGGTTCTAGTGTTCAAATTCTACGACGTAAGTTTTGTCTTGATCAACAGTGACCGTCAGGAACACCAGCTTTTTGGTGGCTGATGCATGACTATCAAGGGGGAGGTCAGCATATTGTTTCATCATTGGGCTCACTGGATGCTATATCTGCAGTGCCGCGGGCCCGATAAAGCAGCACTAGCTGACTGCTTCCGAGTGTTGGTACGTTTCCTGGTCAAGATATCGTATGCCAGAGACATCTTGGCCGAGCATAATCGACCCACGACTTTCTGCAGTCGATGCACTTGGTGCCCTTGTGGTGTACTGCTGTCCGAGATAGCAGCACTTCTTCACATGTCCTCCTTGTTTGTGATCCTACTTTGGCGAAACACCTGCGTTGGAGGTAGTTCATCGTGTGGTCAGGTAGAGCTACCGGATCCGAGGGTGTCAGGCCGGGAATGGTGAACTTGCTATTCCCTACAGGCCCCGGAACTTGATGCCGTGGTTGGGCTTACTTGTTGAGGCTTTTTGGGTCTGCTGGTTGAGTCTTGAGGTGGATTGCAAGGATGTGTTGCGTGTAAGATAGTTGAGGAGAAGATTCAGGAGTGGTGCATTGAAGTTATAAAGGCAGCTTTTTCTGGTTTACAATCTTGTCATTGTCATTGTTACACCTCGTGCAGGAGAAATCTCATTCTGCATTCAGGGTATCCCGTCTTTATCTGGCCAGACTGCGACTCCGTCTCCTCGCCGTAGAGGGAGCAGTTCTATATACTACCAGTTCTGTTAGAAAGAAGTACATGCTGTTGCATTATATGTATTCCTCATTTACCAAAGAATGACTCAGTCCCAGTATGTTGCTATTCTTATTGGGCATATAGTGAATTGTAAACGACTTGGTAAGATTCGCGGTTCTCAATGCAGGGTAAGAAAGCAGGGATGAGCGTGAGTTTCGATTACAGCTTGACCATCATGGCCTTCTGATATACGGAAGGGAGGCTAGACGTCAGCGACTGGCTCCGTCCTTCAGCAGGTCGACCAGATAATGTCCAACAGGACCTGCAGCTCTTTGCAATATTGGCGACGGGACGTTGCCTGTCGTTTCAACATTGACAAGGCTTTTTTTATAACTTAAGTACCACAGTTTTTCTGTACTGAAAGTGGTTCAGTGCAGGCTTGGATCGGCCAATCTCCAGCGCCAAGGGCGGAACACATAATTCAGTCAGATAGATCAAGAAAGATAGCATGTGACCCAGTATGCCCTTTGTTTTCAGACCTGCCAACTCGGCAACTTTTTATCAGCGCCGCTTCCAAGACGCAGTCTGAGTTCCAAGTCGCATGGCGTGTTCTCTACTCGACCTCCCCCTGAAACCGCAATTTTCCTCTATCCAGTCTCGCTATAGATATGCAAAGGCGGTATTTTCATGATGCTCCCAACCCTAGGCCACAAAGAAGTCTCCTTCGCCGCATCTACTTCCCATAGACTCTAGGGGGGCAGTTCTTATTCTTCAACCCTCTATCAGCAAACACCTAGGGGCTGAGAGACTCGCTGTGCCGAGCGAGGCGAGTCCATTTCACTAAAACGATGTCTCCGTAACTCATTCTTGAGCCCAGTTACGAAAATTCGTAGCACGCTCAAGATGAACAGTTGAGTGCCAGATTGAGTGAGCAAATCGGACGTGAACAAACCGGCGACTTTAGGTCAATCCTTGTCCTCGAAAAGGTAATAGGCTGTTCCGTGGCGTAAGCTGGAGACAGTTTTCCGCTATTTCACTTGGTCACATTGCATTCTCGCATGGATATTGTAGAGACCGAAAGTGATAAATCATAGTGTAAAATATTACATCGAGATCTACCACCAGGTAATATTACTTCCCGTACAAACCGTGTAAATGAGAGGTATAGGGCACCAACAATATAAGCCGGCAGTGTGCATCTCAGTCAAGCATAAGAGATACTTGGCGTAAATTCTAATGGGACGATGATATCGAGAAGCGGCAATACGATCTCAGTACAGCGCAAGGTAAGTGTTAGTCTAAGCTAAATGTATGCACGAGGGGGAGGAAAGCTGAGCGAGGCCCGGTGGCCAAGCAAGGTGTTAACTCAATCCCTACGGCACAGACAAGCATACATTGATGGATGGAAGCTACAGAATAAGCACTATCAACTAAGATGCAAAGCTTATTTGCTTCTTAATATTTATATAAAAACTTAAAGACTCTTTGATAAAGAGACTCACGAGGCGTGGCTAGTTCTCTGCTTATCTGATCTATGTCCATCGGGTCGATTCCCAATCCGGAGGGCTCTGCTGCCATGCCAATCCCCGTGGCCCTCCTCCCGTCCCGTTCCCAAGGGGAGTTAACCAGTCGTCGATAACATTAGAAGCCTCCTGGAAGCGGAATGACTCTGGCCATCCATAATCGCGGTAAACCTGCCTTATATACTGGATATCTAGATCGGTTCCCCACTCTTCAGCCTGAGTATTCACCGCCTCCTCAGTGATCCTTCCATCGTATTCAGTGACCTTTTCTGCTTCAATAGTAATCCTTTTTCGACCAGGAATGAGTTTTAAGGTTTCATATTGCTCCTTCAGGTTATCAAAGAAGGTCTCAATGGGTACTGCATCCAGCATATCGCCTGCGCGGAAGTCCTCGAAGATTTCGCAATCTATAACATTAAGCCATAGTTCACGGCTAAAGCTTTCACCTCCAACAGCAATACAGACCACATTGCTATCATCCATCAACTCGCCCTCCGATGACCAGAATTCCCAGCCTTGGTGATAGTCTTTATGCTTCTCGAAGTCTTCAAGGGTAAAGGCTGTGAGGTCCAGGAGCTTGGATTTGAAATGAATGAAGGCAGTGCTATCGAAGTAAGGGAGATGGCGAAGGACTTGGACAGCGTAGTCAGATTTGTAGTGTCCGCAAGACTCGGGAGTGATATATGGCCATCCAGTGGGTGGTGGTATCTTGAGATCGGATCGGTCATAATGCAGGGTGGTCAAGAAAGAGTAAAAGTCGACAAATAGAGCCCCAAGTTCTTCAGGTGTATATCGTGGTTTGGTAGGACCATCGGAGCCATCATCCGACCCTTCATAAGATCCATTGTCCGAAGGCGGGGGAGATGGTGAGTTTCCGTGGCCACACATCTTGGTAAGAGATATGTATTTGATGGGAAGAATGATGCGTACTGCATACCTAGGTAAGGTAAGTGAGGAGTGGAAGGAGGGCGGTATTTATAGGAAAAGCCAACCTTACTGTGATTACAAGAAATATGGAGCCGGTTTCCCCGTATTCGACGTTATGGTGTTGTGCAGAACCAACAGCCAGTGACATTATGAGTGGATCATAAGTGGATTTCAGCCGAACAAGATCAGAAGCTAAGCTGGCTGGTCTACCGGGGGTCAGAAGAATTGACTGGTAGTATCTACCCCCTTTTTAACTAAATCTCATAATACTATAAGTAATAGTTTAATTAAAATTAGTAATATCTTTATAGTAATACTATAGGATTATTTTAATATTTAAATATACCTACTAAGAGTTATATTTAAGGTATAGTT
>JAAOAK010000252.1:0-60186 GCA_013396175.1 Fusarium denticulatum | reverse complement strand
GTTATATATTTTTACTTTTATTAATATATTTTTAATTTTAATAAAAATAATCAATAGATATTACTAAAAACTATTACTAAATTAATATAAAAACTAAGCTAAGAAACCTATCTCAACCCAACTCTTGATATACTGCTTAATTAAGTTATTACTAACTAAGCCCTGCTTTGCAAAAGTGGGTGAATGCTCTCTTGCTTGTGATGTTCCCATCAGCAGTCCTCCACAACTTATACGGAGAAAATTCGATTCCAAGAACTCAACCAGTAGGTGAGCGGGATTGGTTCCGTGGGGATTGTTCTGCTCACGCTCAGGCCAATTCCGCACAGCATTAATCCATTCATCGAATTCAATAACTTTTAGCGCATTGCCTGAGACAGCCAGTGCATCGGCGAGGATCGCATTAACATCTCTCCAGGGCTGTCGTACTGGGTTCTCGATGTGATAGATGGGGTAGAGAGACACCTCATCTGGTTGAGTCAGAATCTCGACCAGAGCAGTAGCCATGCAATCGGCAGGCGTCCATCCCATACTTCCTGGGAGGTCTGGTAGGGCCCCCAAAGTCTGCGACGACTTGATCATGAACGGTACATGCTCCATTTGGTTCCAGTGGCCGTTTGTTGAACTTCCAGCTATCTGACCAAGTCGGACTGCGGTTGCACGAAAGAGATCAGGGAAACGATGAAGTGTGGCGTCTAGCATACGCTCGCAAATATACTTGGCGTCCCCATACCCTGTGGGTAGGACGCTGTCTATGGGAACACGCTCTTCAAGTGCTACAGGTTTCCCTGTCCAGAGTGGGTGGTGTCCAACTGTAGCGATTGAGGAAATGAACTCAAAAGTGACAAGGGAGTTTCGAGATCGTCGGACTGAGATATCGCGAGCTAGGCGGAGCATGTTTGCCATTATGCGGAGCTGAGGTTCGAATCGCTTGACGGGCCACTTGGAGTGCATCAACCAGGCATTGTGAATGATGTGAGTAGCATCGCGAATGAGTGAGCAGTAGTCTTCGTCAGACAATCCCAGGCGCACGGGATGTGAAAGGTCAGTCTGGAGAACATGGAGCTTAGCCAATGCGTCAGATGTAAGCTCAATGCCTTTCTTTCGCAATGCCTCAATTTGTCGCTCTCTTGCATCGCGCTTGTTTGGACGGTTCAAGCACACAACCTTGGTAGTATCTCCTCGGAGAGCAGCCTCAGCTACCAGATGCGCACCCAAGCCACCGGTCCCGCCGGTTATCACGACGCATTTGGTGCTAGGCGTAGCATCCAATACTGCTGCAGTCGCAGTGTCTGTTATAGACGCTTCGAAACCCTGAGTAAGATCACGCACATAGTTGACGACAACCTTTTCACGTGCTACACAATCGGAAGATGCGTCTCGTGTAATATACTGATGGTCGGTCTGTTTCACGTTGAACAAACGCTCGCACCTAGATTCGAGTCAACCGATTAGAAGCTGGTCAAATAAATTAGAGCAATGTTGTTGGTGTACTTCTTGCATTGCAAAATAAAACAATATGTATGTACATGTAATATACCCAGTCTATGCTCAAAGAAAAGAACAAATAAACTCAATGTCTGCAACTCACCTATTATCCGAGTTCGCCGCGGCGATTATCAACTTCTGTATCTCCGTCTCTGGCCTCTCACCGTCGGTCCAGTCAACGTGACCGTATTCAGAAGCATGTAGATCTCTCTCCCACCTCAGCTCATGTGTCAGCGCATGCTGACGGCCATCCTCAAACAACCACCATCCTTCGAAGAGACCAAAGATCAAGTCTACCCAATAAGGTGTACGTGTCATTTCCATCATGAGAAGAAACCCGTCGGGTCGCAAAGCCTTTCGCACATTCGTCGCGCTTACGGTCAGGGACTTTGTGGCGTGGATGGCGTTGCTCGCAATGACAAGGTGCTGCGTACTTATCAAGTCTGCCTCTGGTGCCTTCTCAATGTCATGAACGCGAAACTTCATCCATGGGTATTTATTGCCCATGTTCTTCCTTGCTGCAGCGACGAATGATGGTGACAGATCAGTAAAGGTGTACTCAACGGGCACCTTCAGTCGGGCCAGTAACGGCACTAGTTTCTTGGTAGTGCCGCCGGTACCAGCGCCCATCTCCAGAATACGGAGTGGTCTGCTTTCGGTCGGCCTGAACTCGTCAGGCGTGCTCTGGATTATCTGGGCTAGGCGAGTGACGAAATCCTCCATCTGCGCGATTAAGGCACGGTTCAGAGGCCACTCTGCGTACCAATCACTGACGACCTCGCGACCTTCACTCGAGCCAAAAATAACCTTGACACCGTCGGTATTGCCTAGAAGAACCTGCTTGAGGTTTTGTCCAGCATAGTAGATGAGCTTGGTGGCCGATGTCTGGTCTGGCGCACGCTGGAGCAGCTCGTCATGCAGTTGCTTACTATGCTTCTGAGGGAGTGGCACAGCCGTTCGTGTGATCGTATCCCCGTCTAGCTTGATGATCTGTGTCTCTTTCTCTAGCATCTTGTACAGGTGCGTCACGAGCTGCTGATGAGCCGGGTCATGTCGTATACGCGCGACTTGCTCGCCAGGCTGGGCATCGTGTAGTCCACTATCCATAGCCTCGAACGTCTCGAGTGTCAAGGCAATGGTCAGATCCTCCTGCAGTGGTAGCGATTCGGCCACATAACGACTCTGCTGTAGCTCAGCCACGCGGCGGTCTGTACCGGCCTTCATCTCGTTGAAAGCCTCCATGGCGGTTGCAAAGGACAATTTCAGCTCGCCAACATCGCCATGCCACTCGTCTTTGTTGCCCTCAGACACTGTGGTGTGCGTCATACAGTCGTCTGAAGTCGAGGCGCTTGTAGTTTCCTTGTCAGAAGAGTCGTCGACAATTGTCTCGGAACTTGACAGACCCATGGCTCCAGCAACGCAGCTGATCAAACCGGGCAAGTCGGTGACCATGAGGATCTCAGCATCTGGGAGCTTGACACTGAGCGTCGACTCAATCTCATTGACCATCTCCATACCTGCAAGTGAATCAATGCCTAGATCTGCAAGGACGCTGTCATCTCGGATTTCCGCAACCTCCAATCCTGACAGGTCGGCGATGACAGCCTTGACCTTCATTGCCAGATCCAGTAGCGCATGCTGTGAGGACTGGGAGCTGCTAACTTCTGCTGAAGCATCGGGAGGGGCTGTAAGCACAGCGACTGGCGCTTGATACGATGCAAAGTTAGTGCCTTCAAATGCGCTGCGCTCGTTGCTGGGCGCTGGGGCGGGTACAGGAGCTGGAGATGGCACAGCCAACGCCTTACATGGGATAGCCGTCGACTCCCAAGAAGTCATTCGGATCAAAAGCTTCTCCATAGATGGCTTTGAGATCTTCACATATGAGATACCGAGGATGACTTCAACGAGAGTACCAGTCTCAGCGTCAAAGACAAAGACATCTGTCAATGACTGTTGATCTGAGGGGCGATGATGCATGGCAAATGCGTCAAACGTGTTGGGTCGATTCTCGACAGGATGCAGCCTCATCCACTGGTCGATGCGGTTCGCCAGATAGACATGATCTCGGCTGTGCTCCTGCATACAGTTTATCCACAAGCCACCAAGTTGGCAAAAAGTGTCTGCAAGATGAGCATCAAACCATAACTTGGGGTCTTGGTTGAGACGAACGACATGGCCTGCTGTTTCGTTTCCATGGCCGGCCATTTTCTGCATACCGCGGAACTCATCGCCATAAGCAACGATGTCAGAGAACAGGCGGTAGATGTTGCGGTTTCCAAGAACCTCTTCTGCCTTCGTGGTTTGTAGGAGGTCCGTAGCACGGCTGTGTCTGAACAGTCTCTCGAACTGGACCAACTCGCGCTTCAAAACCGAGTCGTCTGGTGTGATGAAGAGCACTCGGCCAGTGGTATGCACTTGTCGTGCCTGATTCCTTCCCTCATTCTCGGTACTAAATACCTCGAACTTCCAGTCATGACTTTCTAGCGTGGACGGATTCTTGGTGACCTCGACCCAAAGCGACTTAGCTGAATTGGCGCAAACTGGTGAGTGATAGTCGACATCACGAATCTGTGGCTGACACTGCATCTTCTGATAGTCTGGGCGGATATTTACGATAGCATTAATCACAAAGCTGATTTGCAGAGTGGCGGACAGTATGGGAGCTGTGTTGAGCGTGACGTGTCCCGAAAGCAGGTGCTGATATTTCTCTGCGTTGGTGTTGATACGGTATAGAGCTTGGTTCTCAGCCACGCCATCTTTAAACCCGTGGAATGTTAAGAGTTGATCAGGGTCGTCTTTCTTTTCGCTGCTCTTGATAGAATCGTCCTTCACTGTTTGAGCAAGAGGCGGGGCCTTCAAGTCCATCCAGTGGCGCGATTCAGGGTCGAATTGGTACGGTGGTAGAATCAGAGGGTATAGATCTTTCTGAAGTCGCCTCTGTGAACTGTGATGTGCCCAATGCTGCACTGGCAAGTCAGCTCTCCACAGAGACACCGTAGTTGAGGTCAACTTGTTCCAACCGTCTTCACAGTTGGAGACATTGACGCTGTGGAACGAGGATGAGTCCTTGAACTCAGCAAGTGCGCAAGCGGCCATGTTTGCGATTGTGGAGTTGGAACCGGCTTCTAGGAAAACACAGGGCGATCCGCTATAGCGTGTGGCCAAACGTCTCGCAGCGTGGTGAAAGTAAACGGGTTTGCGCATGTGGTCGGCAACGAAATGAGCTGTTAACTCCCGATCGGCAGTACTCTCCTCGGTAGCGAATTCAAGAGGAATGATGGCGTTGCGGAAAGTCAAACCCCTCCCGACGCGCTTCAACTCGTCGTAAATATCGTCAATCAGAACCGAGTGGAAGGCGTTTGTGACGTTGAGCTTCTTGCTCTTGACATTGAACCGGCCTTTGAGGTGAGTGGCCATGATGTCAATGGCACTAGTCGATCCTGCAAGAGTAAAGCTTCTTGGTCCGTTATAGCAAGCGATTGTGACAGGTCTGTCTGAATGAGTGCTGTTGGAGTGGGCAATCAGTTGCTTCAAATCGTCAAGGTCAGCCTCAACGGCGAGCATTGCTCCATTGTCAGATCCCCAGGCATCTCTAACCAATGTTGCTCGACGAACGATCAGTTTCAGCGCATCCTCAAGAGAAAGAATCTGTGATATGCAGAGAGCTGTAAGCTCACCGAAGCTGTGACCCAAAAGTGCAACTGGCTTAACGCGGCAGTCCATCCAGCTGCATGCGCAAGCATATTGCAAAGCAAATAGCATGGTTTGAAGTTCAACAATATCCGAGACTTGAGATTGCTGAAAAATACCCGGAAAGATGCTAGAGCACCTCAGGGACTGCACAACAGCGTCGACATGGTTCAGATGGCCTTGAAACACGCTGAAGCTATCGTAAACTTGGCGGGAAAGGCCGACATATGAGGATACCTGCCCCCCGAAACACAGAATGACGATTGGGGTTGTCGCGGAACGGGCTGAGGGCTTAGTTGTCACGCTGACATTGTCGGCCTTCTCGTACGTAGCCAGAGCTTGGTCAAGCTCTCCAATGGAGCGAGCAGTGAACATCAGACTCGATTCCAAGGTGCGGTTGATCTGGTAAGCAGAATTGAAAGCGATGTTGGCGATGGACGTGGAATCCTCGCATCGAGAAAGACACTTTCTGAATGCTGCTACATAACGGCATAAGCTCTTTTTATCAGATGCTCCAAGCCAGAATGGGTACTTGGCGCCCTCAGGTATCTTGACGTCGAGACCCTGAGACTGTGCTGCTGTCAGATTTGGAGGCTGCAGAATCACGGCAGAGGCATTTGAACCCGAGGCACCGTAATTGTTCAGCAGAGCGGCACGGAACCCTGTGTTCCATGGCCTCCTCTGGGTGGGTATGGAAATTTGGTCTGCCGGCTTTGCGTGAAGGGCCGGATTCAGCTGGTCAAAGCTAGCTTGTGGTGGAATGATTCCTCTGTTCATCATGAGCAGGATCTTGATCAAGCCAATAACACCAGAGGTACACTCCATATGACCAACCAACCCCTTGACTGAGCTGAGCGCTAGTGGATTATCCGCCCCGCGGTTAGGACCACCAAGTACACGACGAATGCTGTCATATTCTGCAGGGTCACCAACTGCGGTCCCAGTACCATGAGCCTCAACAAATGAAATCTGCGAAGGCTTCACACGAGCCCTGTTCAGGACTCTGACGAAGAGATCGCTCAGAGAAGGGACATTAGGTACGAAGATTGGTGTGCAACTCTCATTTTGCTGGACACCAGTAGCGGCAACGACACCCAAGATGGGGTCACCATCCGCAATTGCCTTGCTCATCTTCTTCAGGAAAACAGCTCCTACACCTTCACCACGGCAATACCCATCGGCCTTGGCGTCAAAGGGTTTGCACTGTCCTGTTGGGCTCAAGAATGAACCAGCAGCCAGGTTCTGAAACCACTCGGCCGAGGTCATGATGTGAGACCCTCCGGCGAGCGCCGCCTCACATTCGCCTGACAAGATGGACTGACACGCTTGGTGCACCGCCACCAGAGACGAACTGCAAGCTGTGTTGATCGTGAGACCAGGCCCAGTCCAGCCGAAGAAATGCGAAACCTTGCCAGAGATGAAACCCTGCAGGTTGCCAGTGGCAGTAAAGGCGTTGGCGGCGTGGGAAGCAACGTTGTTGTCGTAGTCGCCAAGGCAAACTCCCACAAAACAGCCAATGTTTTTCCCGGGTTTACTGTCTGTCGACTGGAAGTAACCGCTTTGCTCTACAGCTTGATAAGCCGCTTGCAGAAAGTGACGCTGTTGAGGATCCATCGACGCGCTCTCACGGGCACTCTTATTGAAGAAGCGGTGATCAAACTGGTCGTGGCCGTCTACCAGATTGGCAAACCACTTGCGATTCATGTTGGCATTGGCAGAAGAACGGAACGGGCCGTCCTCGAATGAGAATCGGGTCCCTGAACTAATTTCTTGGTGCTGCGACTGCCCGGCAGACAGCAGATCCCAAAACTCGTTCAAGTTATTGGCGCCGGAGACTTTGCAGGACATACCGACAACGGCAATATCGCTGTCCATCCAATTACGACCAGATCGACGTTCAGGTCTGGTTTTTGATGCAATGACGCTGTGGTTGATCTTCGACGCCAAGGATGGAGGCACGCTGCGCTCAGGTCCAAAGTCCAGTATTTGGGAAGCCTTGTTTCTTCCGTATGCTGCAGAGAAGGCACTAAACCACTGCGGGGGCTTGAGGAGGATTGACGTGATCGCATGAGAGTGTAGGGTACCATCTTGAATCTTAGAACCAGTAGCGTCGTTGGACCGTATTGGCATGGCCAGGGAAGTTGCTTGTGTGAGCCCAAAATCACTGTGAGCATTGCAGAAGGAGATCAAATCCTCTGCGACCATCGAGTTCTCTGGAGAGTGGAAGCGTCCGAACA
This sequence comes from Fusarium denticulatum, assembly GCA_013396175.1. Taxonomy (NCBI): domain Eukaryota; kingdom Fungi; phylum Ascomycota; class Sordariomycetes; order Hypocreales; family Nectriaceae; genus Fusarium; species Fusarium denticulatum. The sequence continues at coordinate 52,774 of JAAOAK010000252.1, read as the reverse complement.
GGCCAATCTCTGACGCACTAAGGCCAGCGGCCAGTAGTCGGCTGAGCAGATCCGAAAGATCATCAGTACAGACTGTGACAGTAGCGCGGTTCTCGTCGTAATGGACTGAGATATACGCCTGTACATCAAAAGTGTTAGCAAGTGCTTTAAGATATGTTGATAGAAGTCAACTGAGGAGACGAGCTTACCTTGCCGAGATCCACTAGTATACGTTCTGTCTTTTCGCGTCCCTCGGTTGAAGCCCAAGCAACACTCAACGATTTATATCGTCCCACTCCTGAAGCTGCGTCAAAGCCGTCAATTGCAAGGCCGAGCAACAGTCCCAGTCGTATTGCTGCAGCGCCATTATGCCGGAACGCTGTCATGTCTTTTGAAGCAGACACGGCAATGGCGCTGAGCATACCTGTGCATAGACCGATCGTTTCCATACCGGTCATAGGCTCAACCCAGCCATCGCTATTCTCCGAACTCTGGCACCGCATGAACTCGGCATACTGAGCCAATTGAGAGGCGACGGCAAGAGGGATGAGCAACGTATTGGGCAGTGGAAATGGTGTTTCCAGGGGACGACCTGTGGTGAGATACTCGTACAGGTCGGCCAGCTGTCTGCATCCCAGTCGACCAGACGCTTGGTTTAGAGATGAGATGGCAGAGAGCGCTTTCTCGCCGTCGTGTGTCAAGTTTTGAGTGGCTTCTGCAATCCAGTGGTTGTCTTCGATTTCTGTCAAGTGCTTGCGCAAGTCGTTGAGAGATGAGATGTCGAAAGACAAGGGAAGCGACCCAAACAGCAACAGAGTGCTGGGGCCTTGGGATGTTTCGCCGGCTGACATGCTGAAGTTTGTGACGAATCTAGAGATGCTGTAACTTGAGTATGACTTTGTCTCTGTTTTGTGAAGTCGTCTCTGCCTTGAACTCTTAAAATAATCCTCTTGTGGTTCTTATCAACTGCCATGACTTCTGTAAGTAATAATTGTACTTTGGATAACGCATCCACCAAAAGTGTCCTATCACGACATTTCTTCTCTGACAGGCAGTAAACATCTGGCGCGGCAATTTCGGCCACTTTTTAATTATTATGTTGTAGTGGTTGCGTTTCAGATATTTTTTTTGCCCGACCAACAACTTCCGGAATATTGTCCGTTTGGATATAATATTCTTATCTTACAAGGCCTGGAACAAATTTGCTTACACCCGCGCGCGCTTTATTGGGCTCGGCCTAAAGCACATCCTTCGGCCATTTACACACTACCAAAAAAATAGCGGAGCCAGTATTGCCTCCAGGCGCATAGTACATCGGCCCATAGTCACTCACCACTTGGGGCATGTTGCACTTGTTTAGACTTACCTTATCCCATTTTATTATCATTTTCTTCCCTTAATCTTCAGTTAATGTGATTTGGTTTGTAGTAACGCTCCCTTTTGACAAAGCGAAACAAAACAAGATGGGGAGCATCATTGATAATACTAAACCGCGAATCGCCATCGTTGGCGGCGGCGTTGTTTCTATCATCTTGACCTTGGGCTTAATCGAGCGAAATATTCCTGTACGCGTATACGAACAGGCCTCTGGGTTCCGAGAGGTTGGCGCAGGCTTTGCTTTCTCAGCATGTGCACGGCATTGCAGTAGGTGAATTTCAGCTATCTACACTATCTTACAATATCTAAACTTCCAACGATAACACCATCATCCATCAAATGCCTCGGGACTAACTGGAAATGCAGTGAACCTCCTCAGCCCCGCCATCACTGAAGCCCTGAAGCGATGTGGTGCTGTGCCCATCTCGGATGAGAGTGAGAAGGACAACTATCTTCGTTGGGTTGATGGGTACAACCAACATCGACCGGATGACCCCAGCTACCAGAGGCCTCTCGCTCAAATTGGGGGTGGAGGCTTCAGAGGCTGCCGACGAGATCAGTTCCTCCAAGAGCTTGCCAAGGATGTACCCCCTGGGGTAATCGAGTTCAGCAAACGAATGGACTCGTTGGAGCATAAGGAAGATGGGAGTATTCTCCTGACCTTTGCAGATGGTACTACAGTGGAGACTGATGCAGGTATGTTTCTCTAAGATTGTTGATCTCAACATAGCTAACATCGATGCCCCCAGTCATTGGGTGTGACGGTATCAAGTCCAACGTTCGAAAGTCCATCTTAGGTGCTGACAACAAGGCTTCATACGCCCAGTACACGCACAAGATTGCTTACCGGGGTCTTGTCCCAATGACTGACGCCATTGAGGTCCTCGGACCTTGGAAGGCCAATAACTTCCATCACCATATCGGCCCCGGAGCCCATATCACGCATTATCCAGTGGCAAATCATCAAGCCCTCAATGTCGTCATCTTTTTGTCTGATCCAGGGCCTTGGGCTGGCGACAGCAGCATGGTGTCTGAAGGCACTCGCCATGAAGTTGAGGCTGCTCTACAGGATTGGCATCCCACAGTCCAAAATTTGGTCAAGCTGATGCCTAGTAAGCTGAACAAATGGGGTTTATTTGACTTGGGAGATCATCCGATGCCTGCGTATCACGACCGTAATATATGTCTTGCGGGTGATGCTGCTCATGCGACTACTCCACATCATGGCGCAGGTGCTTGTTTGGGTGTAAGTAATGTTCTATACAAGACACAGACACCTTGTTTGGAGCCGTGCTAACTGGCTACTTACATTATAGGCAGAGGATGCTCTTTGTCTCGCTACACTTCTTGAGCAAGTGAACAAACGTTCCACGGACCTGTTCGGAGAGTCGAAGAATGCTGTCGAAGTTGCATTCGATACCTTTGACAGGATGCGTCGTCGACGTACTCAATGGCTGGTAAACAGCAGTAGAAGGGTGTGTGATCTGTATCACCAGCAGGAGTGGGCAGATCCCGAGCGCTGGACCAAGGCAGATACGTGCTTTGAAGAGATCAGAGATCGTTCGTACAAGATCTGGTATTTTGATGCTGAGGATATGATTCAGGAGACGCTTGTACTTTATGAGGAGCAACTACGAGTACAGCCTAAGGCTGCTCAAGGATCCGCTGATAAAGATGGCTATATTTTGTAAGCTTCAGATATTCTAGCAAATTCTATGGTACACTCATTATTCTGCTGAAGACTTTGGAATCGATATATACCACAATTGAGATGTTATAATTACATTATATATTAGTAGTTACTTGCTACGCTAATATGGAAGACGAGAGAATAAGTTAATTGTATGAGTTTTTAAATCAACTTCTTGAAGGGATATCGAATTTCAATCGTTTACAGATACTTGTATAGCAACAGCCGGTGTTCAAAAAGATGGTAACGCCAAATTAGAATAAGTTGCGAATCTGGATTGTACAACACAAAACTTATGTTATATCTCTATAAAACCTTTTACATAGGCTTCCTAACAGCACATAAAAATGGCGTAAACATGGCAGACTCCAGGTCCCAGACTCCCATCAATGCGTAAGGGTTTTCGTCCAGCCACGCTCTAACTTCATCTTCATGCCCCTTCCAAACCATGACACTACCGGTGATAGCCGGGGGAACTTGGTCAGATCCCGAAGGCAAGGTCTCAGTTGTAGGACCCGCCATGACTAAGCGACCCAAGTCAATTTGAACCTTATTGGCCGTCATATGTGCGATCTGATGACTCCGGCGCTTCTCAGCGATCTCGTCCCCGGGTTTGTCTGGAACTTGAACAAGCAAGCAAGGCTCAAGTTTCGGGGGCATTTTGGTATATTGACGATGAAAACTGTATCAGATATCAGTACGTCGTCGGTTTTTGGAGTCTACCTAACGAGGAACATACAGAATTGGATTAAACAGTGGTGTGTAGGGTAAGCTGGTAGTTTACTGGTCACGGTCGAAAACTTTGGTGCTTATCTTATGTATCCTCCATAAGATATTAGGTATACACTAGACCACCCCGGAGATTATTTTGATACACATAATCGGGTAATATCTTAAACTTGTTGGTCAATGATAGCACATCTATTAGCGCATATTATCATTCATTGATTTCTTTATACTATCCGGGATTATTTTGCCACTTTTTTAAATATTACCTCCTTTCTTGGAAAATTAGTAATAGCGTGGGTAAATCAAACCTGGAAGCTTTGTTCTTAATCGTTTCATCCGTTTATGAGATCTCAGCTTACTTCGCATACACACCACCGACACCAACATGCGCGTTCCTACTACTAAGACAATTGTCCTCATCACAGGCGCTAATAGCGGCTTAGGTTAGTTTCTGCAATACGAACTGGCTATCTCTAGAACTCCATTGAACAGATAATTTTGTGATAGGTTTTGAAACGGCAAAAGTAATCTTCTCGCGTTCCGAGCCTTGTCATATCTTGATCGGGTGTCGGGGTTCTTTGGATCGCGCCGAGGATGCCATCGCTCGTTTGAGAAATCTTTCGCCTTCGAGCACCTCCAGCGCGGAGCCGCTTTCTATCGACATCTCGTGCGACGAGTCTATTAACGCAGCCTTTAAGTATGTAGAGCAGAAGCATGGCCGCGTGGACGTGCTGGTCAATAATGCCGGTACGCTTGCCAGGACCACACTTTGAACGCGGAATATTTACAAACTAACATGATATAGGCCTTGATTTAGGCATGGCTGTGAAATCAGGTCAAATTTGTGTCCGAGAGGGCTGGAATCAAACCTATGATGTGAATGTCACAGGCACTCATCTGTTTACGCAGACCTTTGCTCCTCTACTTCTAGCTTCACAGGCTGAACAGCCGCGTCTTGTGTTTATCACCAGCGGACTGTCATCCATTTCCGAGCATGCAGCTGGTTCCAGCCCCAAGTACATGCGGGCACCGGCGGGCTGGCCGAAGCCCGAAAGCCCCTGGTTTGCTTACAGGGTGAGCAAAACGGCAATGAACATGTTGGTAGTCGAGTGGGCACGTCTTCTGCGGGATGACGGCGTTGCAGTTTTCAACGTCTCGCCTGGGTTCCTCAACACGGGCCTTGGTAACGACAGAACTACAGGTAGGGAGGTGAACAAGGCTGCTATGGGAGCCCTTGATCCGGCTATTGGAGCAGGATTCTGTGCAGATGTGATTCAAGGCAAGAGAGACGAGCAGGTCTGGCCAACCAAAGTGATCAGGAAAGACACGTTGCAGCCATGGTAAAATTAGACATAGTTGATGCAATCTATTTCATGACCTATTCAATATTAGTCTCGAATCTGCGCGCGAGAGTGTAGAATTTGTGACTTTTTCTAAAGCTTGCAGATAATCCCTTCATAGTTTCTGTAGGAATTACCCAAAGCTTTTCTGGCAAAAAACACTATCGTGATGCTCCTATTCGCGAGTTTCATTGAGCCCCAAAGAGACAATATCACAACCTTGTTTGTAGGTTACTTGAAAGTGAAAGATATCTGCTGGGACTTTGCTAAGACTTTCCACACAGGAGGTGCTGGAAAATATCACTTTACTCCGAGTTGAAATTTCAATTCTGATGATTACCGGAGACTATCTGATCTATTTACTAGCCGGGTAATAAACTCATTGGAGGATCGTCGCAACTACTCTCGGGACGTAATTCCTGACTAGTCTCGGTAAAATGAGCCGCTGAATTACTCTTAGCACCAGCTTTCGCTACTCGCCTCGTTCCGAATCAGCGATCAATTGTCGTCAGATCTTGATCTAAAACATACGATCAATCTTGTAGCTCGGTACTCTCAAACAAATTTATATACCTTGTGAGATCTTTTTAAGCTAGACCACCAAATAGATCTCTCACTAAACCAAGAACATCTTCTTGAGACCTCATCACAAAATGGCTGATATCAAGGCACCCGCTGTCATCCCTACGGTTGACATCAGTGACTTCCTCGATCCTGATGCATCAGAGGAGGCACGTCAGGCTGTCGTCAAAAACATGAGTGACGCCTGTCACATCTACGGCTTCTTTAGTCTTGTTGGTCACGGCGTTCCAGACCATGCCATAAAAGAAGCTTTCGACGTGAACAAGATGTTCTTCTCTTTACCCGAGAATAAGAAGATGGAAGTTTGGATCAACAAATCAGTTGGTCGATCATTCAGAGGCTACGAGCCTCCTCTGATCCAGACGCACCACAAGGGCCTTCTCCCCGATACCAAGGAGGTACATAATTACCACTTTAATTCTTCTTGAGCTTAGATACTAATACCATCTATTTCAGACCTTTATGGTGGGCCGAGAGGTTGGGTTGGAAGACCCGGATTGCGGCTCTTTCTCGACCGGCCCGAACCTGTGGCCTTCAAGCTTGCCTAAAGAGGAGTTCCAAGACAAGGTTATGGGTTACCAGGCAAGAATGGTCCAGTTGGTAGGCAAGATTCTTCAGATTCTTGCTCAGGGACTGCCCAAAGAGTGGAATTGCCCACCTAATGTCTTTGAGTCACTGCTCGAGAAGCCATCTATCCCTATGCGTTTCCTTCACTATGCCCCAGTGGAAACAAAGGATAGCCGTCAATTCGGAGGTAAGACCAGGTTTTGAAGTGTTCACGACTTGATGAGCTAACACCAACATCTGTAGTCGCCGACCACACTGACTTTGGCTGCGTGACCATCCTCGCCCAGGAGCTGGGCACCACCGGTCTGGAAGTGTACTACCCGCCAACGAACTCCTGGGTTCCAGTTCCCGTCAAGGAGAACGCCTATGTCATCAACATGGGCGACATGATGCAGAAGTACACAGGTGGCTACTACCGTAGTGCTCGCCACCGCGTGCTGACAAACACAAACGACCACCGCCACAGCGTGGCCTTCTTCCTCAACGGAAACCTCAAGTTGAACGCGAAGGCACTTGACGGTTCTGGTGCAGAGACAGTCGTTGGTGAACATATCCGCGGACGCCTGATTGAGACTATGGGATCTACTGGAAAGCTGCTTCAGCGAGAGGAAGTTGAAGCTCTGTAGAGATCCATTGGGTGTCTTGAAGCCAGATGGCTGTTAGTTTGTGTTAAGGGGCCATTCTAAAGTAGTGGACGTATGCACGGTCATTTCTCAAGCCAGACCAAACTTTCTCTATCCATGAATTTACGTTTATGTCTACTCCACTGTGTTCACCGAATTGCGCCTATGACATCCAATACGAGAGCCTCGAGTTCTTTGTTACAAAAACAAGCAATACGACGATCCACTCTGGAGACTACTTATTGTCATTACTTTGAGAATCTCAAAGCCTCTTTGTGATTAAAGTTCTCGTGTCTGTACGGGCAATACTCTGATGTAATACCATGATGATAAACTTGATCATGCTACGTTGTGCGTCCTGATGAGAAGACAACTGTCACGAGTAGGTCTCCTCATCGGATAATTAATTGAATCTGTTCTTCTTGGGTCTTAGGCTTCCATTATTGGAAGCCTACTAGCATCCTCTCTATAGCGTTGGTTGCTGGCTCATTACCCCATCGACTAAACTACAACACTGGCTAAGATATTGGGCATTATAGCCTGTGGAGGAACTCAAGTCGCGATTAAAACATATAGATAATACTGGATTTGGCGGCTTAAGCCGGGGAAATGTCGTAATTGTAGCCGGGTATTAAATTCTAGCAGTCGCTTGTTGGACGGGTTACGTGGGTTTCAACAACCCTCCGATTTTAGTACCCGAGGCACAATTGACTAAATTTGCTGTGAGACTTGTGCTAGTAGGAACCTCAGACTCTTTCATCGGCTGTTAGATTAGTACGGAAACAAGTGCCAAGAAAAGACACCGAAAGAAATAGACCAGAGACAATCCGATGAGATAAGAGAATTAAAACTACCTTGTGACTCAGCCGCGGGACCACGTGTGAGACTAGGCAAACATCGACAGAGCTTACCTGACATTAATCAGTGCCTGTCTATCTGTTCTCATAATGAGCGTGCAATACTATTATAAGTAAATTATCATTTCTCTGAGGAAGGATATCTTCAGTGCTACGGGACCATTCTTCAACTGTACCAAATTGGTTCACAGCACCTTGACCACTCGCTATTATAATACTTGCTATTCACGATGCCTCATTTTGACGAAAGACCTGAGATGGAAGGGGTGGGATTGGAGCCAATTGCCATAGTTGGCATGTGTAAGTCCATTTGAACGAGTATCCCTTGCCAAGACTTACTAACTCCTGAGAATGAAGCATGCCATTTGCCCGGCGGTATCAGATCTTCATCCTCTCTATGGGAGGCCTTGAAGAGTAAGAGTTCTGTACGAACCTCAAGAGTACCAGCTTCACGCTTCAATATCGATGGATACTTGCATGAGAATCTAGATCGCCCTGGTAGCTTTAATGTTGCTGGAGGCTACTTTCTCGACGGTACACCCGAAGACTTTGACCCTGCCTTCTTCAATATGACACCCATAGAGGCCATGTGGCTCGATCCGCAACAGAGGAAGATGCTTGAAGTCACTTATGAATGTTTGGAGTCTGCGGGCTTGACGCTCGATAAGGTGGCTGGTTCTAACACGGCTGTCTACGTCGGCAGCTTCACCAGTGACTTCCAGCAGATGTCGCTCAAAGAGGAAGACTTTCGACACAACTACGCTGCAACAGGTGTTGACACAGGCATCATCAGTGCTCGCCTCGCCAACTTTTTTAACCTCCACGGGCCTTCCTTCACCGTCAATACAGCTTGCTCTTCTTCCATGTATGCTATCCACAATGCCTGTCTGGCGTTGCGGGCACGTGACTGTACAGCAGCCATTGCTGGAGGAGTCAATCTGATTCTCACTGTCGACCAGCATATGAATACTGCTAAGCTAGGGGTTCTTTCTCCCACGTCTACCTGCCATACGTTCGATGCCTCCGCCGATGGTTATGGTCGTGCGGAAGGCGCTGGTGCGCTCTACCTCAAACGACTAGCTGATGCAATTCGCGACGGCGATCCAGTCCGTGGTGTCATCCGCACATCGGCGGTTAACTCGAACGGCAAAGTCGCAGGCATGGGTATCACATTCCCAAGTGCTTCCGGACAAGAAAGCGCCATTCGCACTGCCTACGCCAGGTCTGGTCTGGATCCCTCTCTTACACCCTACGTGGAGTGTCACGGTACTGGAACACCTGTTGGCGATCCAATTGAGACTCGCGCCGTTGCCAAAGCCATGAATGATTCGCGGCCCATTGATCAGCCTTTGATAGTAGGCGCTATCAAGGCCAATATTGGACACAGTGAAGCCGCCAGCGGTATCTTTGCCGTGATGAAAGCTGCTCTCATGACCGAGTGTGGTATTATTCCCGGTGTCGTTGGTCTCAAGACGGTGAATCCTGCCATTCCTGAGGAAGAGTGGAACATCAGAGTTGCTAGAGAGACATCCAATTGGCCTGAGCACTCACGACTGCGACGCGCTGGTGTTTCTTCGTTTGGATACGGAGGCACTAACGGTCATCTTGTTGTCGAGTCGGTGGATAATCTCTATCCCCTTTATCAACACGGTCAGCGACGAGACAGAGCTTCCTACTCGTACAGTGGCATTGCAGCCTCTCGTCCTTATCTTGTGCTTCTCTCGGCCCATGACCGCACGACGTTGGACCGTAACATCTCGGCTCATGCTGCTGTAGCGTCGAATTACTATTTGCTGGACCTGGCTTACACACTCCTTTCTCATCGCACTAGATTTCCTGTCAGAGGATTTGCCATCGCTTCGCCTTCAACCATCGAGCAAGACTTCAACTTGTCTAACTTTACGATTGGTACCGCACCAGGAGCTGCACCAGAACTCGGATTCATCTTCACTGGTCAAGGCGCCCAGTGGCCTCGTGTGGGAGCCACAGCCATGGAGTATTTCCCATCCTTTCTCACTACTATCCGAACTCTTGACAAGATTCTTCAGCGTCTGGATGATCATTTGCGCCCTCCGTGGTCTCTGGAGGCCGTGTTGAAGGAGCCAGCCGAGACCAGCATGATCGGCCAGCCTGAGATTGCTCAACCCATATGCACCGCGGTCCAAATCGCTATTGTTGACCTTCTCGCTCGGTGGGGCATTCTCCCCAAGGTTACAGTCGGTCACTCCTCCGGTGAGATCGCCGCTGCCTATGCGGCTGGATTCCTGTCGGCACCCGAGGCTATCATCACTGCCTTCTTGCGAGGATATGCTGTCCAGAGACATGCTCCATTTGGCTCTATGCTTGCCGTAGGACTCGGAGCTCAAGAGGCTGCTTCATATTTATCTTCCACTGATGTGGTTGTGGCTTGCCAGAACTCACCGAGAAGCACGACACTGAGTGGTACACAAGCAGCTATCACCTCCATGCGAGAACGTTTGCAGGCCGAGGGTATCTTTGCTCGGGAGCTTAACACAGGCAAGGCTTACCATTCTCCCCAGATGGCAAATGTCGCCAACGTCTACGACAAACTTCTTCTCCATGCACTTGTTGGTCAGGACACTATCGCCTGGCGACGTCCTCGTGCTACCTGGTACTCTAGTGTGACTGGCAAAAAGTACACGGGTGGTTCCGTACCTCCAACCTACTGGAGTGATAACCTGCGCAACAGAGTCCTTTTTGACCAAGCAGTCGTATCCCTCGCATCAGATTCCGCACTAAGCAACGTGAAGGTGATGCTCGAAGTCGGTCCTCATTCAGCCCTGGCTGGTCCTTTCAAACAAATTTGTCAAGGAGAAGGTATCGACCGATTCACCTACGTCCCAACACTTGTACGAAATGAAGATAGCGCCAAGAAGCTTCTGTCCACTGCGGGTGCCCTTCTCTTGCAAAACTACCCAGTCAACACCGAACAAGTCAACTCGATCGCCGAAGAATCAACTTCTTTTGGCATGAAGAAGAACCAGGGACCCTTGCTACTCGTTGACTTGCCTACGTATCAATGGAGTTATGAGAAGAAGTATTGGGCTGAGTCGAGGGTTAGTCAAGCGCAGAGATCTTTGACGCACTTGCGACACGACCTGCTTGGAAGTAGGATCCACGGTCTTTCTGGTTGCAACTTTGCATGGAAGAACACTATTCGTCTGCAGGATGTTCCGTGGATCAAAGACCATCGTGTAAGTAAAGCCCAAGCATTTTCATTCTTCAGTCTGTCTAACGAATTCTAGCTCGGAAAGGAAGTCGTCTTTCCCGCGGCGGCGCACTTGTCTCTCGCCTGCGAGGCTCTGCTACAGACTAGCGACAACTCTGGCATCAAGCTCGAGAGCGTCACCTTCCGAAATGTGGCAATCAAACTGGCATTGATTGTCCCTGAGACTGATAATGGCATCGAGATTCAGCTCCATCTCAGCAAGACTGATGGAAAATGGTTCAGCTTTTCTATTGAGTCTCTTTCCGAAGGGGAATGGAGAATGCACTGTCAAGGATTGATCGCCGCCAATCACCGCATGGGTCCCCTCGCAAGCGGAAGCAAATATGCTGTCGATATATCGAAGCTTACGCAGAGAGTCACCGGCAAGCGTTGGTACGATGCCTTCCATCGTGTTGGGTTTGAATACGGGCCTAGCTTCCAGCCTTTGGCTACTATTCATACCGACAGTCGGTACCAACAGGCAGCGGCCGAAATTGCCATTTCGACCAAGTCAGGGTTGGTGCAGGGCGAGTCCCGTTACTTTGTGCACCCTTCGACAATTGATGGATGTCTACAACTCATTATCATCGCTCTCAATAATGGCCTTCATGCTGAAATACAGAACGGTGCAGTGCCTATCGAGATTGATGAGATGTCCTTGTGGCCAGCCAGCACTGACATTGACAACACTTTTGGTCATTCCGTAGCATGGATCAACGAGTTGAGTGGCCGATACGCTACGTCCAACACGAGATTGGAAACCAAGAGCGGAAGAACACTCATGGATATATCCAACCTCAGGCTTGTTGCGTACGAGGCCGCCGTCCCTCAGAATGCTCAGACTGAGAGACAGCGTGAGCCGTATATGCAGACTCTGTGGAAGCCTGACATCGATCTTCTCACAAGTAAATCGGCTCTTCATCTCCTCTCTATGGCCAAGAGAGACCAAGATGCCTTGGCTGCGATAGTGGAACTTGAACAGCACAAGAGGGCTACGAACAGTGTTCTGTTCATTGGCCAGTGGGACGTAGGGGTGTTCACGGCTGTAGCCAGCAAGATCTCCAAGGACACTCGCATTCTACTTGCGGATCCTTCGGAGGCACATCTCGAAGCCATCGTCGCTGACGGACGCCTCCCCAAGAATGTATCAGCTTTCATATTCGAGGCTGGAGCTCTAAAGTCCGTGTTGGAGTCGGCGGACCCGCAAGATCTCGTTATCGTAGGTGCCGTCGCCTTCGAGGAACCGATTTTGAGAGAGATCTTTGTTCAAGACATCAAGCCTCGCATTTCTGAGAATGGTAAGATTATATTCTCAGTACCCCAGGTTCTCGATACCAAACTTAGCAAATTTGCATCGGTTTGCGATTTGGCGGATGCTGCCCTTCACGTTGAGCTTTCGGGCCGTTCTGTCTCCTGTTACACTGTTGCCAGCTCCCAGGCAGCTACCAGCCATGCCAATGGCTACACAAACGGGTCAACAAATGGGCACTCCAACGGTCTTAGTAATGGAAATGGCCACGTGTCTGTTCAAGGCGTCGAGAACGGCTGCACAAACGGACACGCGAACGGATATGTCAATGGACATGTCAACGGAAATGGCAATGGCCAATTAAATGGTCAACTCAATGGTCACACCAACGGATATATCACTGGTCACATCAACGGCGACTCCCATGGTCAACAGGTTATCACCATTTATACTGATGATGGTGCCTCGGTTCTAAACAGCCTTTGGGCCGACATTGCCGAGAGGTCAAAGGTCCAAGCCAACCTGAGGAGTCCTCAAGATGCTTTAGCCAAGATTTCGACTTCTGATAAACTCATCATCGACGGCGAGGCATGGAACCTATGTGAAATGGATGAAGAAAGATTCGCTTCCCTCAAGAAGATCATCACATCAGGAGCACCCGTTCTCTGGTTGACAACCGGTGTCCAAGAAGGAAAAAACACCATGGGCAGCTCAGCTGCGGGATTCCTGCGATCAATCCGATCAGAGGACGCATCGGCTAAGATTACCCTGCTCGACATTCACACCATGGAGAGCAATCTAGCTGTTCAAAACGCTGTCCTTACACTCCTTGACAGGATTGACAATAAGGAATCCGAGTCGGACACCGAGTACTGGCTCAGAGACGCTACTTTGCACATCCCAAGAGTTGCACCAAACACAGCCCTCAATGATGCATACATTGCCAGCCTTAGTTCCGTGAAGGAGCTACCTATTCCTAGGGATATGCCATTGCAGGGAACCATCGACCAAGGGGAATTGGTGTTCCAACAGGTGTCCCAGAGCCCTGTCGCTGACGGAGAGATTCTACTTCGAGTCGAGTGTTCAAGCTTTGAGGCGGCAGACCTTCAAACACAACGGACAACGGCGCCTCGGGTTTTGGTCGGAACCGACAGCTTCAACGGACAGAAGATGGTTGCATTTGCTCCCAGCCCATTCATTACTTCCTTCAAGACTGGTCAGACATTGGCTACTTTGTGCTCAGACTTGAACTCTGAGGATCTGGCAGCCACTCTCCCTGGACTAGCCGACGCCTTGAATGCAATCAAGTACGGCGCGGGTGTGCAGACCAACGACCATGTTCTGCTGCTCTCGGCACCCATTGCCTTTACCCGTGCCGTTATCACTTTGAGCAAAGCCTGGGGATTCCGCCTCACGCTGGTAAGGACCGAAGGAGACTCGCAGGACTTAGGAGACACTGCTTCGCTTCTGGTCTCGGACGTTGAAGGCATCATGGCTCTTCTCAGAGACACAGAACATGCTCCGAACGCAGTGGTGTCTCATGGCTTCTCAGCTTTGAGCAGCGAAGTCTGGAGACATCTGCCCGCCAACGCTCGATTTTTACTGAATGAGTCAGCTGTTGAAGGAAGTCTGGACAGTCTGCCTTTCTCGCGGGGCGCCTCTTTCCAGACTACAAGTCTAAATATAATTCACAAACAGCAACCAACTCGACTAGGAGGACTTTTGCGAGAGGCAGTGGAGTTTGTCCGGCAACACAAGGCTCTTGAGAGTCCAGACGTGTATGTCATCGACAGCATCAAGGGTCCTGATTCGGTCATTGGCAGAACCGATCGAAACTTGGTCGTCAAGTTTGATCATGGACGGTCTTTGATCAAGGTATGTAGCTTTATGCGCCGTTCCCTCACACCAATACTAATCATCTATTTGCAGATCAAGCCGACGATGGACGAGCTTCAGTTCCAATCAGACGCTGCCTATCTCTTTGTGGGAGGCCTAGGTGGTCTCGGTCGCAGTCTTACGAGGTTCATGTACGATCGCGGAGCTCGAGACTTTGTGTTCTTGTCAAGATCGGGTACTGACAAGGCCGATGCCGCTGCGGTAAGTCATTCATAGATGATGAATCCGTGTTCTATACTGACAAAACTGCCTTACAGGTGGTGAATCACCTTCTAGATGGCGGAGCGCGGGTCCACGTGTATCGAGGAGACGTATGCGTCAAGTCCGACGTCGAGCATCTTGTTGCAGATGTAACAGCTACTCGCCCAATCTGTGGTGTTATCCATGCTGCAATGGTTTTACAGGTATGATCCCAAATGCCTCACCTATGAATGATAGAGCAGTATATTGACTTCGACGCCAGGATGCGATGTTCGACAGTATGACGTTCAAGCAGTGGCAACGGACTATTACGCCAAAGGTTGTTGGTGCCCAAAACCTCGTTACGGTCCTGAATGGCAAAGCCGACCTCGACTTCTTCGTCATGACCAGCTCCATCTCAGCGACCATGGGTAACCCAGGCCAGACAAACTACTCCGCGGCCAACAGCTTCCTCGATGCGCTGGCTTATCAATGCCGCCTTGCAGGCAAGCAAGCAACATCGCTCATCTTGCCCATGATTCTTGATGTTGGTGTTGTAGCGGAGAATGAAGCCATCGAGACAGCTCTTCTTCGCAAAGCTATGTACGGTATCGATGAGCGGGAAATGCTGCGCGGTTTCATGACCGCCATGCAGAAGCGTACATGGGATTCCGCCGACAATTCTCCAGGGGCCTCACAGCTTATCCTCGGTCTGGAGCCAGCGGGTCTGGCATCGGCTATCAAGCAGTCTGGCGCTGGCAAGGAGGACGCATACTGGTACCATGATGCGCGGTTCAGCGGCCTGCGAGCAACCGTCAACCGACTTCTCCAAGATGGAGGCGGTTCAACTAGCGGCAATGGAGACTTCAAGGCTGTCCTCCAGGCGGCTCGCGCTCAAGGCGAGGATGCCGTGCTCACAGTCATCGCCAACCACGTCATCGCCAAATTATCCAGCATGCTCCTCATCCCGACTGAAGCGTTTGAACTAGATGGTACTTCGATTGTGGCTTACGGACTGGATAGTATGATTGGTGCAGACCTGAGGAATTGGCTGTTCAAGCAATTTGGGCTTGAGATGTCTTTTCAGTACCTCCTTGCGCCCAAGATGACCGTCAGAGCGCTTTCGACGACTGTATTCGAGTTCCTGGAGTAAATGGGGCTTGAGTATGAGATAGAATGAGGGGATAGCTATGGATGAATGAGGTAATGCTGTGCTACCATGGTAACGAAGAACGCGAATTTTTCATACGAAATACCGGGGAAAAGCACAGTATGATCAGATGGGTTTCTTTATTGTCAGGCTTTCTTTTTTGTCAAGCTTTCATTCCGTCAGGTTGTTTCATAGATATATGTTAGAATGCAGTCAGTTTAAGGTAATTCATTTGCATCAAGTCATCATTGCTTGTCCCGAAATTCTCATATTAATTGTTACTCTGGGTATGAGCACTTTAAATTAAAGCGAATAACGCGCCTGTAAGAATGTGGTAGATTGTCTTATAGTGGACCTCAAGCCCTGGAAGCGTTACCCAATGTGTCAACAGATAGGGTAGCCCTGATCGGTCTAGCTTCCTTGACAAGGATCAGATGCTCCATATGTATATAAGGAGCTCAGCTCCCTCCATCCTATGATAGAATCAAGGCTCTTTTAACCCTCATATGTGCCCCTCTGCTGTGCGTGCCACACAATGCCCCCTCTAGCTGTAATTGACATTGTGCGGAACCCCCGTAACAAGTTGTAAAAGTTTCATCCTCTACAATGGACATGAATACCCAGGTATGTTGGAAATAACCTGGTACCATAATAAGATACTAAGGGGTATCTGAGTTTAAGAAAGGAATACCTAAGTTAAGGTAAGGAATATCTAAAGATCTATATAAATTTAGGTAAGATCTTAGTATTTCTTACTGTAGTATACATATTAGTATCTACTATTTATTAACTCACTTTATAAGTGTAACATTATGGTTACATAACTTATTATTAGCTTCATATATGTATCTTTTCAAACTCTCTTGTATTTTGAAAGCTCAAGCAAGGAATTCATGCAGTAAAGAGCCTTTTCTAGAAGAAGCTTTTGACTAATTGTAAGAAGCATTTAAAGGGCATCTCCTGCCAATGTATCAATCCATCCATCCAGTCTCTCATTCAGCCTCGAGATGAACCCCAAAACTGCTTCTTCTTCTTCTTCTTCTTCTTCTTCTTCTTCTTCTTCTTCTTCTTCTTCTTCTTCTTCTTCGTCCGCAATGGACATTCTTGCTCCTGGGGACGTAGCCTTGTTGATGAGTTAAGGCCTCGCAGGCCCATCGAACAGGGACAAGAAAGGTTCATAGGCGGCGACTCGGCCAGTACAAGGACGAGGAGAACGGGGCCATACCTCTCGACGCCAACCCTCAATCGCAGCCTAATGTTTTCGTTACCATTCCAGATCAACTTTGCCGGAGCCAAGATACTCGTTCTCTCAAGAAACCATGGAGTATGTTGGCTCCGGCAAACAGGAAGCTGCTAAAATTGGAACCGTTGGGTCAACTGGCCTCCTGGCCCCCTGGCCCCGAAAAGAGATTGAACCTGAGGATGGTGGTCTTGAAGTATCATTTCTCAACTGGGTCAAAGGACACGCGAGCTACTCTACCGATGTTTGACAAGACAATGATGCAGCTTGGTGGGACTGTTTGCAGTAAATTGGGTCCGCGACAGAGCTGCAGCACGCGATCATGGATCCCTGCTTCAAGTATACTAGGTTGACCGGTACTTGCATCAGTTGGGTTCGTGACACCATCAAGATGCGCCATGCTGGTCTTGAAAGTATTCAGGGAGCCTATCTTGAACGGGAACAGGCGATTCTGGGCTCTGATTCTCGGCCCCGTGATTCCAACTCACCAGTGGACTCTTCTCAAGGCACACGAAGACTATCGGACATGACGATAAATATCTGCAGTTCTACTAGCACTGTAGCTTCCCTGAATGCACCTGAGTGACTGATCTCTTTAAAGCCATCGACAGTGCTCGTACTACACGTCTGTTTGATGATCAGGGGCGCCTCAACGACATCACGGTATTGTGGTCAGCTCCCCCAACAGATTTTAGCCGAAAAAAGGCGATGTATTGCTTCACAACCAGCTTCGCAGTGGCCAAAATATATGCTGCCTGGCCAAGAGGCGCGCGAACTGCGAGTCTATTGTAATCGTGCACATTAGGGGGCGCAACAACGTTATACAGACCATTCTTATAGGGAAGGTGTTGCGCGCTTATTGGCCAAATCCTGAGTGGAAAGACCTTGTTTGGCGATGCCGAGCCGAGAAGGTAGCTTCGAAGGAAACGGCTAAATATGGTGCTGCCACCCTCATTATGAGCACAATCGCGAACAAGCCGAATCAGCACTACTATTACCAGTTCGCATCGGGCAATCAGCTGCCCGAATCATCTGTGCTGACGACAGACATAGGAGACCAGGCAATTCAGTATGCCTTCTCAACTGAAGAGGAAGGCGAAAACCATATAGGAAGCTGTCAGAACTATTAAGCTGTTAGCCTTTACGCCAGGCGACCTGGACCTATGGACCCAGAACCATCCTCCACGAGGCTACAAGATGATAGGCACACTTCATATTATATTAGGTATATCTTACTTAGAACTACCTAAATGTTTCCTGAGTTTACCCAAGTTCCCCTATCTTTACCTCAGTTTTTGTATTTACCTAATTCTACCTATGTTTACCTAAGTTTACCTAAGGCAGTTCAGATGTGAGCCTCATCAGCTGATCGGTATCCTGATACAACCAAAATAGAGTAATTTTATTCTAATCTCTTGAGAGTACAAATACAAATTCAACCCAGTCCAGACACCCATACTCGCTCGAACGAATTACTTCGCTATCCCATCAGAAAGGTCTCATCCGGCAAAAATGACTCCCAGTTCAAATCCATGACATAATCACTCGATGCCTGACCCCCCAGATCTGTCCCACCAACTGGGAGATCGACATAGGACGTCGAGGCTGATGGCGCTTTGTCCGCTCTCATCTTGAGCACATTATAAGAGGGTTCCAGGCTATCTCTGGCGCTCTGTGCAATCTGCAATGGAATGGACGACTCCGTCTCGATAGCTTCAGCCTGGCCAAGAATCATGCTGAGGAACATGGGGCCTTTCACATTTGTTTCGCCTTGACGGATACGCTCCTCTGCCAGTGCGATCATATCGCGGATAGATTGCTTGAGGAGTTGGCGGTATTGGCTGGTCCGATGCAGTGTGCCGTCATCGCGCTGTGCCTGCACGTGTATGAGAAGCTCAAGACCAGCCGCTATGCTGGCAACTCGGATACCCTCGCGAAACATCCCACCACCTCTCACCATCAACCTTGAGAAGCCGCCATCCGGTTCGGGTGACATGAGAGCGAGTGAAGCATCGAGGCTTAACTTGAGCGAGTAATAGTAGATTGGGTTGGTGCGGGCCCGATTGCCGAAGAAAAAGTGCAGCGGGATAATGAAACGACGGGTCAAGTAGTCAAGAAGGTTTCGATGAAAAGCAGTCGAGCCTTGGCCAGGCTTCATCAAACTGCTGTTCATGTGCAGAGCGTTTGTTAACTCCGAACTGAGTGCAAGGATGTCTTGATAGGCAGTCTCATCATCTGCTTTGTTTAGTACATTGATGATGCGAAGACGGACGGACAAAGATCCCAGGAGTGCAAGCTGTACTGTAGTTGAAGTGAAGTAGCCTGGAGGATGAGATGGGTTAAATGTGGTTGAGTCATCCATCTCGTCGTCGTTGAGGTTGGAGGGCGGCTGTGTGTCAAACTCGTCGAAGGATATCCTTGGTGGCATTCTAGAGTCCAGCGACGCTTGTACGACTAGTTCAAGGATGGTGACCCAAAGCCTGCGACGAATCTCGGCTTGCAGTAGTGGCATCGACTTGTCAAGGTTCCCAGGGTCCCGGTGCAAGCCTATCTGCATGGCTCGGTGGATAAGTGATCCTGTCGACATCCATACAGTGTCACCTCCAATGGAGAAAATTTGCCGGGCCAATAGCGTAAGGCAGTAGATTTGCAAGCCAGCAAGGTCTACGCGATCCTTCTCGAGCGGTCCAGCAAGCCAGGTCTCGGAAGCATAAATCCAGTGATGAACCAACTCGGCGTTGCGAAGCGCGTCATCTGGAGTTGCATACTCAAACAGGCTTGAGCCTATCGCGATGACGAGAAGAACTGTCAAACGCAGGGAATCTGTGATAGACTCTGGATGATCCCAGTACCTCTTGTACTCGGCCAAGAAGCTTGGGGCATGAAGGATGCGGTGGGAAGACTCGAATGACTTGAAGTAGAGGTCGACCATGACGTCGCATGTTTCACGGGAAGGGGGGACAAAGGCATCAGGGCATGACAAGAGACCCCTCGTGGGACGAGTGAGTTTCATGTTTTTGGCAATGGTCTTGCACTTGGCAAGGAAGTCACCAGCCTGTGCAACAACGGCTGCTACTCCAGGTTCTTGGAATTCATGGTTGCTGTTGGACTTGCCCATGATCTCGGCCCAGCAGGCAATGATGGAATCCAACTCCCTGGTTGTCTCGGCCCAGCTACCCCTACCCATGTCCCTGGACTTGTTCAGGATAGCTTGCCAGTCCTGTCCCTGGGCGGGTTTATCTTGATGATTGTCACTGCCAATCTCAGATGGTGGCGAGGGGGCTCTAGTGCTGTTGCCTTGAGCTTGGCTCTGATGTTTGGCAACATCTTCAAGTCTCTGCATCATCTTGTGCAGTAAATCTTGAACATTGTCGTCATGGCCCTGGCGTTGGCCTTGACGTTGGCCTTGGCTCTTGTTGGCAGGGCAGTCATTGCCGTGCCTGGGAATACTTGAAGCTGGTGTTGGAAATCCTTGACCGGCTGCTATTGTCGTTGTCGCTGAATGAGGTGGTGCGGCATCCTGGTCATGAGGCGTGAGTGCATTGTCGTTACGCGACACTTCAATAGTCGATCTAGCTGGACGCCGGGCTTCAGTGACAGTATCCAAAGTTGGCGGGCTTGCTGCTATCGATGCTTGTGCTGATGCCCTGGCACGTGAGACAGCGGGCGAGCCATCGCGGCAGGGCTGATAGATACATTTAACATTGTGACGAATACAGTGAGCACAACGGCTCCTTTGGTCACACTTGATCTTGCGACGCCGGCATTCGTGACACGAAAGCGCCGGACGTCTCCGGCGATGAGGTTGAGACGGCGCCGGGCCCGATTGAGGCGGAGATTGTGGCTGTTGCTGAGACGTAGTCCTATCCATGGTTGCGTTGCGGCGCTGGATTGATTGACGTAATTGCTTGGTTCCTGCTCGGCCGTAATACAGAAAACCAAGACGTAAGCGGATGATGGAGAGTCTCAAGATAAGACGGAGTTGAAGAGGAACGGTTGCACGGAGATAACAGGCTGGGGTTCAAGGTTCGGTCCGAGATAGCGGGCCTCGGAGATAGAGCGCGTCCGCATAAGCGGCACATTATGTAACCCTCCCTCCCCTCGCTGGATTGTCCGGTGGCTGCGGCGTGGGGTTGAACTGATCATTACAGGGATTTCATACGACGGCAAAGTTTTCAGTTTCTCCACGGATTTATTCCTTGTAATCCGGGCAAAATGCGTCAAAGCGGCGTTTGAGTTCAAGCCAATTCTGTGCCGCAGCCCTGCGAGCACAACCGCCGTTGAAAGGGCTGGCTGCAGTTGTATTGTTGGTTTCGTGCAGCCATTCACAATGACAGCTGGTCGAATGGTTCCATTTACAAAATGCTTACAAGTTGATAGGGACTATTCAATGTATTAAATGAAAAACCGCTAGGTTAAGTGCCACTTTACTGCTATTTGTCTTCCTAATTAAAGCCAAGTCTTTGTATTTACCCTGCAGAGATTTACCCTACAGAGTTAGTCAAGTTGCCTTACCTGATGGACGAGCGCACCTTGGTATTAACTACTGTATCTATTAAGCCATCTTACTTGCATCCAATGATGACACGGATAAATAGCCGACTTTAAAACTGGACCTTCAAAGGTTTTTAGTCCTTCGGAAGATATTCTCGGGGCTTAGCTCAGCCACCGGAAAGAAAAAAAGCTGTGAGCCGCGGTCCGTCCCGGTTCTCCATCGCCTGTTCACGAGTCGCCTTCCAATTAACACATTCACCCAGTAAGAAGGATTGTGACTAATGTACAATCCGTAAAGTATGCGATACATTCGGCAATTTTCTGCCTTATGAACCATTAAACAATAGCGCTATGTATTTTAATTATTCCGCATATGTGAATAGTAGTCTCTTCCTACTAAAAGAGATGTCTATAATTACTTGGGTTGACACGCTCAAATGGATCATACATTCGAATCATCATTTACTCCAACATACCTCAAACTACCTGAAGTTAGACATTCCTGATGCCTTCAATCACCACCTCCCTTCTCGGGGTTTTGGCTCTGGCTGCTCCGGTCTTTTCCGCAGCCGTCAAGCCTGCAGGACACCACCAGGGATCCATCCCTCTGCCCTCCCGCGACCTGCATTTCCTCCCCATTGGCACTTGGGCCGAGAACCTCGCTGTTCGGCCCAATGGCAACCTTCTCATCTCAACCTCCACCCTCAATGCCACCGTCTGGCAGGTGACAAAGCCTTGGGAGGAAAACCCCGAGACAAAGCTTGTATACAACTTTGACGAGTGGGCGGACCGTCTGATTGGTATCGGCGAGAGCACCCCTGACAAATACATCGTTGTCGGCTCTCGCTTCTATGCGCGAACCGAGATCTCGTCTCATGTCGGAAGGACCTTTTGCGCCATGGAGCTTGACTTCACCAAGACCCCTGAGGCCCCCAAGGCCCGCTTGGTAGCATGGATGCCCGAGTCTAATCTCCTGCAGGGAGTTGCAGCCCTACCATGGGATCGCTCTATTGTCCTCATCTCGGACCAATACGTGCTCCGCCCTCGAGAAGTTCAGCTTGACTGGACCCCTAGTCCCGGTCAGATCTGGCGTCTCGACACCAAGACCGGAAAGTACGATCTTATCATGACTGGTTACCCCGAGATGAACACCGTGTACTGGCACGGTAACAAGCCCACCCACGATGTCGGTATCAACGGCATTCGCATCCAGGGTAACACCTTGTACTGGGTCAACGCCGACAATGGTGGTGTCTACAGCATGAAGTTGAAGAAGGATGGCACACCAGAGACTCCTCACCACCCAAAGACTGTGGCCAAGTCAGACTGGCTGTGGGATGACTTCGACTTCGGTCCCGGCAACTCGGACCTCATCTGGGCGACAGGCAACAACTCAATCGTCGCTGTGTCGCGCTCAAAGGGAACCAACAAGATCGTTGCCGGATACGGTACCAGTGCTAACGAGTCTTTCTGGTCCCCCACTTCCGCTCAGTTTGGAAGAACTAAGAAAGATTCCAATGTCCTTTATGTCACTGGCAACTATCCCAACGCAAGCTCTCCGATCATTTCTGGTTGGATCAAGGCCCTGGATACTACGGGCTTCAAGTTTTAAGTCCCTATCTGAGTCGTGTCTAACCGACGTGCATCAGCACGGATGCTTTGCCTCGGTGTATGATACGCATTGATGACACAGGGCTTTCATCCTATCGTCTTGTCAATGTTTCATGAATCGTTACATGGATGGAATGCTTATTTCGGTGTCGGAGCTTAATCTTCTTCACATTAGCTTATGTAGTCAATTTTGCTGGATCATCTTTACAATGTCTAGCTACTATAGCCTTTATAGAAACAAATACATTCGATAGCACAACCACTGATCACTCTTTTGGAGCCCCTGGCGATGTTCTTATGTCTACGTCATCTCTCTATTCCGAATGTGATCCAGATCAAGAAAAACAATATGAGCCTTGTATTGCGAACCCTCCACAACTGCTTGTTATTAAGGTTTCTAGTTAGAAGCAGCTATATGGAGAGCGATAAGAGTGGTCATTAGTCTTGAGCAATTCGGTCACCATGAAATCATTTAGAGTAGAAGCAAACAGGATCAGATAATGCAGAGTGGATAGGTCAATTAATATTAACAGGTCCGATAATCAGGCAGAGAATGTAAATGTAATGCAACCCCGGAATCTCCTTTCCCCCATGACCGGCAATCTACGTGCCAAACTCGTTCAAAGTCATCGAAGCTCACATATCTTCTGCAAGCCCCCCCCTCTCGGATCTACTTCTTCTTTCCCTTAGGAATCCTTGCAAGCCAGTACAGCGCCAATGCTCCAGCGATGTTGAAGACCACATACAACCACAGAATGCCAAAGTTGCGCCACCTGTTGCTATACTCAGAGCTGACCGCGTCAAGATAGACGTTGGTTTGCTTGATTCTGCAATACTGGCAATTGTCCTTTGACATAGAATCCAGAAGATATCCACCAGCCTTGGAGATGTATCCGCCCATGTAATCGCCACATGTCTGTCCCTTGGGTGGGGTGAAGGTAGTGAACTCGTTGCTTGCGCATGTCACGTCAACGTTGGCTAGGCCTGTTGATAAGGTTGCCGAGACAAAGTACGTCAATGGTGAAGCATAATAGACAAATTTCCAGAAGCCTGGCATTTCATCCGGGGATGCTAAGACACCACAAAAGAAGAATGCCAAGAAGAAGAAAAGACTGGCGGTATTGGCGCCCTCCTCTGTACCAGGGTTGAATGAGACGCAAAGATGTGCAAATGTAGATACCCATAGGAAAAAAACCCAGAAGAGGAGTAGCATCAGTATGGCCCTCTCGTGAGACTCCCCCGCTTCTTGAGCATTGGAATAGAAGCCAATAGGGAAGTAGAATGCTGTCCACATAAGAAGCGAGGCAAGCGTATACCATGGCAGCTCAGACACGATCTGGGCAAGCATAAAGACGGACCAACTATACACCTTAGCGGGCCTCTCGCGGACTTCGTAGAGCGCGCGTTGGGTAATGAACTGCGGCATCTGCTGGTTCACCAACTGCGTGACGATACTCGTAAGCTCGAAAATGGCAAACATCTGGTTCTGCAGGCCGCGAATACTGAGAGGTGAGTTGATGAAGACGAGACCGATGAAGATACTGGAGGCGATGCAGAGAGCAAGCTTGGAGTAGATGTACGAGGGCGACCGCCATGTTTGCTGGAACACACGCTGCGCTACTACTCGGAACTGGTACCAGAGTGGTGTCGCAAACTCGTTGTATGAAGATGGGTCGTGTTCCTTTTGGGTAATGCGAGTCTCGCTGTCGGATCGAAGACGATTCAATTCGTCCTGGACTTGGCCGTACTCGGGGCTTGAACGCCAGACTTGGTGCCAGTCAATGTCTGAATGACTACCAGGAGCGGCTCCAATGGCCTCGAGCATCCATTCAGCTGGGTTTGCGCCGGAAGGGCAAGGAATGGCTCCGTTTCTCTCAAAATAGCCAATGAGACTCTGGGCATTGTCGCCAACGTCGCCTGTTGCAATAGTTAATTAGTGGCTATTTCTTGAATGCATCAAGGCAATTACTCACCGAAATATACCGTCTTACCACCTTCCTTAAGCAGCAAAATACGATCGAATCGCTCAAACAGCACAGCTGAAGGTTGATGGATAGTACAGAGGATAGACTGGCCTGCTTTGGACAGTTTATCTAGCAAGTCCAGGATAGCCCAACTAGTCTGGGAGTCGAGGCCTGACGTAGGTTCATCAACAAAAAGCAGAACGGGAGGCTTTGCAGCCAGCTCAACTCCAATAGTCAAGCGCTTCCTTTGTTCAACATTAAGGCCTTCTCCAAGCACTCCAACCACAACGTCAGCCCACTCTTGCATATCGAGGAGTTCAATGACTCTGTTGACATAATCGAGCTTTTCCGTATCAGGGATATGGTCGGGTTGACGGAGAAGAGCGGAGAAGTTCAAAGCCTGTAAGAAAACGTTAGTACATACAGCTTCTTGGGAAGGGATATGACACATACCTCTCGGACAGTACTTGTTTCGAGGTGCAAGTCTTGCTGTTGTGCGTAACCTGTCTTGCGCTGGAAACTCTCATCACGTAGTTTTCCATCTACCAGCATCTCGCCAGTCAAGACACCAACACCGCCGCGACGATCGGCCAAGCAATCCAGCAAAGTTGTCTTTCCAGCTCCTGAAACTCCCATCAGGGCTGTCAAGGTACCAGGCTTGACCCAACCATCAACGTTGTCCAGAATGCGCCTATTCTCTTTCTTGATCTTGATGTCATAGCAAACGTTACTCCAGTGGAACACACTCGTAGAACCTTGGAAGCCCTTCTCATTGCCAAAGCCAGACATGTCGCGTGGCTGACTCGAT
The DNA here is from genome assembly GCA_013396175.1 of Fusarium denticulatum. Classification (NCBI taxonomy): domain Eukaryota; kingdom Fungi; phylum Ascomycota; class Sordariomycetes; order Hypocreales; family Nectriaceae; genus Fusarium; species Fusarium denticulatum. The sequence goes on along the minus strand of JAAOAK010000252.1, from coordinate 27,209 downwards.
AACGGAGCAACTGGTCCAGGGAACAAAGATTCAACGTCATGGTTCTTGGACTGGAGCTTCGGTGCGTAACCCCGGCGAAAGATCATGACCTCGCCCTTGGACTTCTTAGCTGTGACATAGTCGCTAGCCAAAAAATAGACAATATGATTGAAGATGACCATGGCGATAATGATACCGATGTTACGCCACTTGTGACTGGCAAAGTAGCTGTACGCCGAGTTGATGTAGGCGTCTCCATTGACGGTCAATTGGCCAGGAACAGCGCCAATGGCATCGCATGCGACATTTTCCGTGCCTGGCTTGCCATAGCTGGGGATGTAAGACGAGCAAGTAAAGTCTCGGCCGCTGTACTCATTAGCTATGAGCGACTCGTAGCCATAAGCAACGGGGTTTAGATAGTTGATCCATCTACACCATGCAGGCATGTAACTAATCGGAACGACGAAACCGGTGACGATGAGTAATGCCAGCATCATGATTGAAGCAGGTACCATGGCTTGTGTCTCTGTGCGTGATACAGCACCACTGGAAGTTCGAGTTAGTTTGGTGAAGGTTTGAGTATAATGGTGACAACTTACATGAACCGAAAGATGCCCGACATAGAGAAGATAACAAGGAGGACTGTCATCAGATAGAAGAAGAAGTTGCCAGGATGTCGGTTCAGATTGGTCATGAAGTAGAAGACAAGATTGAAACCAACAGCTGCTGTGATCTTCATAGGGAAGTCAACCAAGACAGCAGCATACGCTTCTGCTGATGGACGGTAAAAAGCATAGCGGGCTTGCTTCTCAACAATAGGTCGCTCTGCATACAAGGTCATGACTTCGGTAATCGACGCAAAAGCATTGAAGAGAATTGCCATGAACAGAACGACGGCTCGGCTCCTGAAACTGTCTGTGTTTTCTTCCAGATTGTAGAACAGAGACGAAGTGATGAGCGCCATAATAGCGTTTCCCACCATCGTGAAGATTGCTGGGCCTGGGTCTGCCCAGAAGCGTCTCCAGCCGCGCCACATACAAAGTTTCACCTGCTGGGAATACGTGAGAATGAAGGGGGAGCTGGTGCGTTGGCCTTTGGCTTGATGTGTTTTCTTCAGCTCCAGGTACTTCTGAGAATCCTCGCCGTTTATAGCATGGCAGGACTTGTACTCTGCAATCTCCGTACACAAAACCTTGTACTCGGAGCTTGAGCGCCAAGCCGCTGCGAACTCATCAGGTGTGCGCGGGGGGTTGCATCCAGGTCGTGGGGTGCGCTCTGCAGGAAATGTCATGGAAGTGAGGAAGTCGGGTGTGGTCTGACGAGGAGGACACTCGAAGCCGAGATTGATGAAATAGTCTTTGGCCTCAGAGGCTGGCCCGAAGAAGATCTGGCGGCCCTCGTATAGAACAATGGTCTTATCGAAAAGATCGTAAGCACTTTGAGGAGCCTGGTACATGGACACAACACATGCTTGGCCGAAGAGCTGCGATTGAAGACGGAGCGTCTTGCAGAATTCGACGGCATTGGCTGCATCTAAACCACGCGTTGAGCTTAAGATAAGTTAGTGTAATGCGAGTGATACATGTTAGAGTGTATGACTTACTTGTCCCAGCATTGGAAGGGCGCATTGGACAATGTGGCCTCGGCAATACTGACGCGCTTGCGTTCTCCCCCAGAAACACCCCGAACGAAGTCATTCCCTACTTTGGTGTTACTAGTGTGACTGATGCCGTACATGGCCATTACAACGTCTCGAAGATGGTCGCAGTATCTATAGGGGGACATATCTGATTAGCATCTTGTCAAGTGGTAACATTATAAGTAGGAATTACTCACTGTGTACGGCTAATTCCCACTGGGATAACCCGCTGGCAGCGCGCGCGAGCAGCAAACGTCAAAGTCTCGTTGACCGTCAACATGGGGAAATGGACATCCTGTTCGGCAGTATAGATGGCATCGCCGCGGTGCGCAGAGTGCATGTCTCTATCTGAGATACCCTGGTAGTTGAGGTACGAGTTCTCGTCCAAGTAGATACCATTGCGGTCTCCTGAGATGGTCTTGAGAAAGGTTGAACATCCTGATCCAGGAGGACCGAGAACAGCGCACATCTCACCCGCGCGGATGATGCCATTGAACTGGTTCAAGATGTTGACTCGCTTGTGTCCCCTTGAGCTGGACTTGGGCAAAAGACGTCGCACAGCCACAGTCGGTGCGGCTAGCCAAATGTTGGCGAAGGTCTTTTGGAAGTCGGCCGATGTACCGTAGCCAAAAACATTGATGTCTTGAAAGCACAGTCCGACCCGGCGGAATCCTTGTTCCTGTTCCGCAGCCGCTCGGGCGAGGTTGGTAGCCCACGCGTGAGCATTGAAGTTATCGCCAGATGGATTGAGAGGAGAGTCGGGGTCATTGCTTCCAAACAAGGCTTTACTTCTGAGAGCTTCTGAGCTATCTTGTGAAAACTTGCGGGCGAGTTCTTTGACTTCCGAGTTCTGTAGGTCTGCCATTTCGTAGTCGGGCTGGATTTCTCTCTCGGTATCGCTACTGAGGATTTTTGATGGTGGCCGTTGATCAGCCTGGATTATACTAGAGCCCATCTCTGACCCAGTTGTCATGAAAGAACTAGTTGTGACTTTTTTGATGTTTTTGAGTCTCCAATCTAAGATGTAGCTGCGGTGAAACTAAGATGGAGGGTTGAATCTTGATACATATAACACCCGACACGTAACGACACGTGTGATGCCCCTGGCGGCGATACCTCGCAAGACTTATTCGTATTCACCCAATTTCCGTAAATGATTCATTCGTAGACACTCACTTCGGCCGAGATGCAAGTGTGTTGTTCCGGTTGTCCGAGCCGTGATATCTCCGCCTCGCGATATCTCCGTCTCCACCAGCTTCGGCCGAAGGCCGGCCTCGCCATACCCTGCGGGGATCCCCGCAGACGGAGATAACATAACATAAGAAGGATCACAGAAATCGCCCGACTCGCCGTTTCTGACGGATAGAAAGGACTACCTCACATGCGACCTTCCAAAAAGCGTATCTCGTATCATGTAATTGGCGAGGGAACCATTGATCTAGCCTCTAGTTCTGCAGGATTAGGATTTATTAGTCTGACACGAATGGTCTACCTACACGTCCAATTCTTATCAAACGCATTCTCACTCTGCCCTCCCTCTCCTATCGCATTACTTCTACTAGCTTTTCTTAGTTCCTCCGGCTCCCAAGTGCCGAAGCACCAATAATAGGCCTCTGAAATAGCTGTTGGGTGGTAAGCAACAACATACGAGCACCGTAATGACGCGCTCTAGGCCCTACGCCATGCATATTCCGCTCATTCAGCCGCAGGTAAGGATCGTAAGGCGTGAGATTGCATGATTAAGGAAGCTACATGTTAGGATCTAACTGTAAATGACAATTGCCGCGGCCGTGGCATAGTATAAAGATATGCCTGTAACCCATGCTCGACTCTAAATGGATCGAAAGTGGTTACTATTACCTTGCTTCTTTCTGACATTTGATTTCCAGGTTTTGAACTTTATTTACCTTGTAAACAACTGCGCGCATAGCCAACAAGTGTTACCGCTTTAGCTTATCCCCGCCAAGCTTGAAATGAACGCTAGTGGAGAGAACTAAAGTTTAGTAGCTCTCGACGGTTGGTACTGCCCTAATAGTTATGCTTTTTGATGTTTGCTACTAACATCTTGTGAAATGAAGTTAATCTAACGGGCCCCAGCGGAGACGTTTCTTGTCGGGGTCAACAAGGCCGATGTGACCTGATCTACCCATTGTATTGTCCGACGGACTGCTACGTTAGCCCCGCCAACTATGTCTCTGCCGAGCCCAACAAGTTCGGAGAAGCAGCCCGAGACTGGGCTGAAGCAGGCGCAGACAAAGACCGCAAATCGGTCTCGGTCAGCTTGTGATGCATGTCGCCGGTCCAAGATCAAATGTTCCGGGGGCAATCCTTGCTCTACTTGCCGTTGGTCGCAGACCCGCTGTCATTATACCCCGGGCCGACGACTTGGTCGTCCGAAAGGGAGTAAAAACAAGCGCACACTGTTGCAGCAGGATGCAGAAGGTATCGACGAAGATCAGCAAGATGATGCCGTGTTGAGCAATACGGGTCCCGTGCTGTGGGCTACCGGCCAACAACTGCCGCTTGACCTCAATCTAGACCTAGATGGGTGCGACAGCATAAGTCGTTTCATGTCCTTCAATGGGTTCTTGAACCCCCATGATTCCCTCGGCAACGAAACTTCTGATTTTATCGATTCAACCCTGAGCCTCATAGATCCAATGTCCCTTGACGCCAATCCTGCAGGCCTGGGCTACATGGATATCACTCAGGGTGAGGATGTAGAGAGACTGTCCAACCCTGAAAGAGCCCCCAATCTGGACAGCGATCATGGCCCTGGGTCTTCTCCTTCTACAGGCCCAGTATCTCCCATGGCGCCGCCTCTAGGCTGCTCTTGTATCCCACAACTGGCCAGATTGCTTTATGAGCTAGAAGGTCTTCGCTATCCTGATGGACCAAGCTCGACGGATGTATCGGTTGACTCTTTGCTCAGAGGCTTTCAGACCGCAGAGCAGCCCTGGAAAGCCTTCATGCACTGCAGTGCCCACAAAACCCAAGGAGATCACAAAGCCGCGCTCCTCCTTTTCGCGATCAGCATCCGAAAGGTGCTCAACAAAGCTATCAGCTCCAACATTCAAACTCACAGTGAACGTGAGACTTCGGGCGAACTTGCTGTTTCTATAGGAACAATCAAGTTGACAGGCGAGGCGAGGAACGAAATTCTTACTCTGGCTGTTGGGCGTGCGATGCGAAATATCATTGCCGCTTTGCAGCATGTTAGAGGATGCATCGTCAGATCTTCTGCTCCATCTATTGGAGAGATGAATTTACAGTTTCATGGTCTGGCTAAGGGTCCTGACATGGTGCATAATAAGAACGGTGTGAGGGTAGGGCTGCCTTCAGTACATGCTTGTGCTCAACCTAGAAAAGAGACGATTTTGTCGCTGGTTGAGGTTTTAGAGAAAACTATAGAAGGATTGGAATAAAATTGTTAGATATAGGAGCCCCGCTTTTAGTCGCGACATCCGAGCTCCTCGGTATGAGAATGAAATACTCCTATCTGCCTCCTTGGCCTTAACATGTGATGATTCTTCTGTAGACCTTACTTATCTTTACTGAAAATCTTCGGCCGAGACTGGCAGCTACAAGCATGTTGCAAAAATCAGGTATATGAATTGCCGATCACGGTAGTACTGTGTGAGGTACACCAGTTTTGACGTAGAGTATGGCACCGGAGTTCCGCAGCGCCGTGACAATGGCACTTTTATAGTTCTTGTACCTAGGGTTGCCCTTCTTTCCTTGGAATATACCGATCCAGCCTGTGTATCCCATGGTTGTTTCAACTCCCTTTACGTGACATTGATCCTTGAGGCTAATGGGAATACCATACAAAGGTCCCATACGCTTTTTATTAGTCTTGAAGTATTCATCGAGTTGTTTATCATCTTCCAACGCTACATCATAAACGTACTCGTGAGGAGAACTAGTCTAGAGATTTGCAAGGTGAGTCATATAAACCACAAATCCTTATTTAAAGGACAGGCAGTGACCTCATACCCATTGGTGAGCAAGTGCCGCCCTGTGGCTGAAGGCATTCAGGACCTCCTCGGCGCTTAGCCTGTTGGTCATTGTAGCAGTAGCTAGGTCTTTGATGACCGTCTCGGCAGTTGGTCATCTTAGACGCAGTAAGGTAGCGGTGCATGAATGTGCCAGTAATATCATGGCAATCCTTGGCAGATGGCAAGGGTTCTTCAAGCCTCTATTAGGCCGGAATAGGATCCAGTATTCCTTGAGCTTTGGCCGAGCGTGCCACTTACCAGTTCAAAGCCATACTGAAGGGAGAATGTTTATGGAGTTATTGTAAAGATCTTAAGGTAAGAGGCTCTACTGAAGTGCCAACTAGAAGACAAACACTCAAGAGATTGTGGCGCATCTAGAAGAAAGCTACTGTATTTTATATATATATTTGATCACCCAGGACCAGCCAGCATCGTTACCTTGCGCAAGTGGGATGGACGTGGTACGGTAAGCGCGGCTTAGGCTCTAGACGGAATCGAACAACGAAACCGGAAATTTTGACATAAAGGGGAAATATCACAGCCATCTCCAATCGGATGAAAGGAAGTTTGGGGACACGATCACAAGGTACTAAGAGCGTCCGCACTGTGAGCAGTCGTAGGATATTGAGGGAATATCAACTGTTACTAACTTTAAAGATGAATCTTAGCGAGCCTTGACCTTCATGTAATTTTTTAATCTTCTTTGCAAGTCGCCTGATGTCAATGTCAATAACTCAGATGCCGGCACCTAGTCTCCCAAAAGTGCTTCCTTGACTACAGCACCAGCAACCAAGAAGTCCATCATTCTAACATATGCAATGCCGAGCCTTCTGGTGACAATCTCGGGCGGGGTGACCCCCACAACGAGGAGAGCAGAGTCCGCTTCTATGTCGTCTAAGCGATCGCTGCGACTGATCCAGTCCAGGGCAGACGAGAATTCTGTCTCTGCTCTTGGCCCGCTTTGGTCTGTGGTGACAACATGCTGGCGGCTATCATGTAGAGTAGCCTGTGGCTTCAGGATCTGATGTGGCCTATCCCAGTCCAAAGCCCGGGGCATTCTTGGTCGGTCTTTCGGGTTAAGGCGCAGAAGGCGAAGGTACTGAGTCCCTTCTGGGAGGTTACACTTACCGTCTCGCTGGTCATCAACCACCATTCGCATATGGAAGCTGATTGAGCCCCGAGCAGTGGAAAAATCAGGGTTGCGCCATACTCCCTCCACTGATGGACCTTTTGCTCGACACCGATCCCACATCGTAATATCAATGTCCAAAGCCAGTCCAGATAATTTAAGAACTCGTACAGTTGCCATATTGGCAACAGAGGTTTTAGCTTCATCGCTATTGTCGTCCGTTGATGTACTTGTCAGTGAGTAGAACTGTCCATTTAGTCCTTGATACCATGCCTTGGGCTGAGGAAGCTCGAGGTGCTTTGCATAGCTACGACGATGACTCCAGTACACGAATGGATCGTAGGCAACTCCTCCAGGATGGCTGAGCCAGGCCCAGTGAGGCCATTGACGGAGAGTCGATGAAGGAGAATTCAAGTCGCGAATCAGAGTAGTATTGATGGATGAGTGTCTCCACAGCAGCGCTTTAAGGAAGTTCTCTTCGTCGATGGGCATGGCATGGATAAACTCGACTTGGTGTAGTTTAGACAATCGAGCTTGTAAGCCCTCAAATGCCCGGAAGCGGTCGCTGGGAAAAGTAAGGTTGCGTTGAGAGTAAAGACTGACATAAGTTTGGTAGGATAACTGAAAACTGTTTCGTGGGGTCGCTGTTGGTAGTGGGAGATCATACTCCGCCCATTCATCAGGAGATTCGTGATCAGGATCATAGTCGTATGCCTTAGTATGGGGTTGGGACCAACTCTCCTTCGTCGTCATCTCGCCGCAAACGAAAAAGACCTGTTGCTTACCGAAAAACAATGTTCTTCTGGAAAGCAAATGCTCTTGCATCGTCCAAGCTCGTGTTTCCCAGGCAGCTTCTTCCATGATCAGCCTGAGACTCATCAATGGGATAGCTATTTTCAAGCCTCCAGGTAACAGTTCGAAATATTGGTCGACATTTCTCGGGGACTGGGAGCTGGACCCTGGCAGTCCTCCCTCGACGCCCGACTCGAGCGAAACGATGGTACAGATACTGCTGGAGTAAATCTGGTCCATCTGCGAGATTTGCTGTGCTTTAATGTCGGGTTCATCTTGAGGAATACATAAAGCGTCAATCCAGATGTATCGCTCTCCTAGGCGCTTTGTGAAACTGATGGCGTCCTCGAAAGTTTGAGGAAGGTTCCCTTCGAGAAGTGCGATTGGCTGTCTATCCACGGGACGTATGTTGTCGCTCACATCATACGACTCGGATTCCAGCGCCTTTTCCTCAAAGGTGCGTGAGGCCGCATCTCCCCAGACATAAGAGAAAGTGACGAAGGGTACGCAATGCAGCGTTTGCACCATTAGGCGGGACTCGACATCGATCAACCTTAGAGATGACAGTGAATGCCCATGCAAGGAATTGCTTGAGATCGGTTGTTGCTCATTACAGGATTGGTGTGTCTGTCGGCACGTTTTCAACCACGCGTTAATTCGCTGGTGATCTGCGTACTTGGGGTGAACGAACTGGATTCTGCCAAAGGAGATATGGCGATTGACATTCTGGCCATTGATTCGTGTGTGGATCCAGCCCGTTTCCGAATACTGCGGCAGCCAGAGCTCAACCTGAAGTTTTTCTCCAGTTACTTTCGAATCCCCAAGTATCGATTGTCCATCCTGGAGAGCTTGGATGACCGGCTGGCAACTGGCAGCGCAGCAGTTCCTATTTCCGTCACGAATGGCCCTCCACAGAAATCGGCAGACAGGACAACTATTCCTAATGGCGAGATCCGTCGTGGATTCGAACCGAAGAATTTTGCAGGGATGAGAGGGTCTAGCACAAGATTCAAATGGCTTGAATAGGTCTAGTATGTTTGCAGCCTGGCAGTCGCTGCAGAGGCGGGTGCCGACAGCTTGCTTAGCCAGGGCATGCTCCAGTGCATCATATTCACGTCGAAAATCAACGTCTGGACTAATGTTACAGGACATTTCCAGTTCCAATAAAGGATTCATGATCGAAAGGGAATGAGGGTGATTTTTGGAGAATTGATGAGGTAGCAGAACAATACGAAGGGTGCCACCCTGCGAGGGAGTGGCCGCGCTTCAATGGGGCTGATTACTGGCCAGCGAAGCGCCCAGAAATCCCCCCTCAACTCCAAAAGCCAGTAGACTTTACAACACTGATAGAGCTGTGAGCGGTTGTCATAGGTAGATGATAATAAGAGAAGCAGGCCCAATTTCTTCAGATGTCCATCTCCTCTTTCTGTATCTCATATGTCTATTTCCAGTCAAGATGCGTGTCCTTTCTGAGCGTTGTCCTGACTGAAAACAGACCTAGTGCTCTAGCTATAATTTAGATTTACACCCCTCTAATAATTCTTAAACCCTTATCCGAAAATATATGAATATACTGCCAGTCTTGGTACTTTATAACTAGACATTAGGAGCAGAATAGATGACAAATTGCGTGCCATGAGGCTTGCGCCTTGAAGCAGAGATGCAGAATATACTAAAACCAGGCTCTAGAGTTGTCTTCTGTAATAAAGAAGGCTCCCATCAGTCCACAGGACTCAAAAATAGGAATTAGCCATCTCTTCATAAGGTCCTGATACCCGAGAGCTGGTGATTTCTACGGAGTCGATGGTGAGGAGTATTCGAATGTTGCAAGACCAGTACCTAATGAAGCCGATGAACATGATTGGTCTGTATTTTAAGGCAGAGCTGGCGAACCACTACAGCCCCCAGGGGTATTAAATGTTAAATCTGGTACATCAATTAGTAGCTAATCTTCTATAAAATAGATGTAAATTAGCCTAGAATTATCTCTATTGATATACTAAGTATACAATATCTTATTAGGATTTGTAATTCTGTTATAGTAAAAGATACCTGAATAATCGCGGGAATGCATATTTGATACCCTTGCGGACTGTGATAAGACCTACCGCCCAACGGGACAAGCGCCGAGCAGTTCGGTTAATATCGAATGAGAAGCAACAGCATGCGTGCGGCCAAATGCAGGACGAAAATCAACCTTGCTGCCTGACGAATGGCAAGGCAGAAAAGGATAGCTTGAAATGACACCCCTCTCCCCAACCTGAGAACTGAGGGATTGCTAAATTCCTCTCTCTTGTTGTTACCAAGCCCCCGAGTTTTGCAAAGACCTTGAACTGTTTGTGAAATTGCGTTGCAACAAACCGTTCTGCACCATGGGCCGCCCCAACCGTTCAGACGTTGATCGACGTGGTAGGCAGCTCCGATGACGTAGCTTTTTCTGGTGTCTCTTCGTCCTAAAATGAACCAAATTAGGGAATCGCCCGCGCAAAGCCACGCACAAGCAAGCGTTGGGCCGAACAAGCGACAGCCAATATACCGTTGCTGGCGGACCCTCAATCCAGAGCAATACTTCAGATGAAACCGGTCAGAGCAACAAGCAGTCTACCGAATCTTTGCTTGACCCGTACGAAATCGATCAATGGACCAGTCCTCTGAAGACTGCAATATTCAATGTTGACTACGACAAAGTCCATGCACTTTTGAAGAATTCGTTCGACAGGGTTGCTATTGGCGAATATGCATGGCTCTTGGAGTTAAAGCTCTTGGACCTTTCAATGGATGAAATCGCCGATGAATTGTTGGAAAGATCGCAGAACGGGCCTTGGATCTATTCCGAGTTCAATGTGCCCGATGTTGAAGAGTACCGTCGCGGTTTTCATCTCCCGAGATGTCTTCATGCTTTGAAGGAGCATGAAACAACGTCGGTAGCACCAACACGACCAAGCCAGGCTCTAGTGAGTCTCGAGGCTGACTGCGAGAACTCAGTTCGTGAAACTATTGGGTACTTATGCGGCATCGGCGGCGTCAGTCCTCTACCTGATGGGTCGCCCAGCCTACAGTTTGGGTCTGTTGTCTTTGAAAATGCCAATACAACTGCGATCGTCTCATTGAGCAAAAGAGAACCACTCCAGGCTATTCCAGATATTTTGCAGCATCTGGAGAAGGCCATCGGAACCCTCCAGCAAGTCGGTGGGTGTTGCGACTCCTTTACCTTTCTCGCAACACAGGGGACCTTAGTTGAGCTCAAACGAATAGACACCGACAGCGTATCGAGACTGAAACCCCTCATATCCTGTATAAATCCAGAGGCCAGGCTCGAGAACTGGGACCCAAAGTTGCTGGAGTCACTGACCGTCCAATCCCTGTCTCTCGCCTTCGCTCTTTACGCGCAAGGCCATTGCGAGCCCTTTAGGCCTTTCTTTCTTGACACCTCCCTGGAGAAAATATTGCTTATAGGAAACCAGATTTGGAGCCCGTCTTTTGATGGGCCTTGTGTACTCGCTATCCCCGTAGAGCTGAGCTGTTTTGGTGAAATGGTTCAGAGTCGAGTCTTTGCCTTTCAGTACTTTGAGTCCTTCGGAAGATCGAAGGTTTTCTCGGGTTACGATCAGAAATTAGACTTGCTGGCGTGCCCTGAAGACTTGTTGGATACCTGGGGTCCTGGTGATTTCATCATCCCAAAAGATGACCCAAAAAGCCTACATGCAATATCCGTTGGGGGCGGCCTAATTATCCGTACCTCGACAGAAACAGAAAAGGACCACATGCCAGTTCTACACTGGAGCCCAGCATCGAAAGACAGTATAATGTTCACTTCGACCTTTCCTCGCAATGAAAAAATGGTCATCGGGTCAAGAGTCTCGATAAACCAAGCCTGCAGAACGACCCCTCAAGAGCAATTTCGGAAGTCTATTCCCTGGTTGAAGGAGCTAGGAACATTTGCAAGCTACTGGGAAGTATCCGAACGGCAGCTAGGACTTGGCTTGCAGGCCGGACAAAGCGCTGTGGGGATACTGAACTTCGCCCAGACATGGGTAAAGAGACTGGGCCAAACCAAGAAGTCCAACATTCTTGCCAAGAGATCCCTCTCCATTACCGATCTAGAAGGGCCTTTCGCTGTGCAGGTTAGCTTCTGTACTGGTATCGCCCGACGGGTACAGCTGCGAGAACTCCTAGCCGATGTCTTACCCGTCTACGTTGCGGATCTCGCGACTCAGCCATACTACTGGAAGAGACTTCAAGATTGCAATATCTGCAAGATACTACGAGCTACTGATTTCAGGACATGTTATCAAAAGCTAGACCGTGAACTGCAAGCAGAATTCGAGACTCTCGCCATCGCCATTCTGTTTCTATTGCAAGACACAGGTGTAGATAGAAAGGGTGAGAACTTTGTCATTGGTTGCATCCCTCTAGGTCTAGCAGTACAATGCTTTAAGATCCCCGTCGAAAAGGAGAGCTTCTGGGCTAGAATACTTGCCGATTCCGAGGACGTAGCGACTTTCGCTTATATAGCGACAAGCTGCTTCGAAACGGACCTGGTTAGATGCCGAGGCCCTAATGAACGGTGGATGAACAGAACAGCCCTCCTCTCAACAGCCGTTTCACTGTGCCAAGACCGCATGGTCACGCAGGAAATAGTAGCACAGCAAACAAGCTGGACTCTGAAGGACTCAGAGGCGTATCTCATCGGACGAGTCGATGCACCTTCACTCGTGCGAGTCATCCGACCCAACATTCAGGATGAGCCGGAATTGCTGGTATCAATGAGCACAATCGTCGCCCCGTTTTTGAGAAGGTGGAGCAGGAAGCAAGGGTATAAAAGGCCATGGAGGTTGCGAGAGAGCAGAGCTATAGATCATCAGCATCAGATGGCTGAGAGTGTTGTTGTGACTGCTGACTATGATAATCCGTAGTGAATGAGTGGAAAGATGCAATCGGGTCTTATGTTTTCGGTTCTTTTTTTGTAACATATATTCGAGGGGAGCGCGGATGGATATAGAACGGCAATAGGGCGATAGAGCTATGGTAAGACAAGACACAAATGGCTGTTTGTTTCTCATATCTCGGACATCCTGAACTTGTGTGAGATAATACTAGAAGGACAAACACTCAGTGACACTAGGGAGAACTAGGTCGCGCGTTGAAAATGTTTGCTGGAAAATTCTCTACGGTCAATGACAGTATGCGTAGCTTAACCTTATCCTATCTGCCGAGCCGATCTACCTCATGGTCACGTGCGGGTCTGGTGATGCCCCTCCCTTGCCTCAAGCATCCGATCAATTATATCATCACCGTGAAAAAATAACCCCATCTCATGCCTTATAATCCGGTATTCTCACGTTCATGTCACATACCATTGGAAGCCAGAAACCATTATAATCTTGTAACCGTTTCATTCTCACCTCATTACCGAATCACTAGTTTTCACTCCCCCCGTCTTAGATCAAACCCAAAAAAGCAAAAGCAAAAACACACCACAACGCGTCATGCCATTGCCAGAACCACGGGAGCTCACTCCTCGAGTCTGCGAGTTGGCAACCTGCAGCGAGGGAAACACAGATCTCCTGAAGCGCTGCTCAAGTTGCAAGGCGGTGTACTACTGCGGAACATCCCATCAAACAGCTGACCGAAGCCATCACAAAAATGGCTGCATCATCATCAAAAAAGCACGCAAGGCGGTGGAGAAGGAGGAGCAAGAGCTTCGCGACCACCCGGGAGATATGTTTACTCCTCCAAATATCTTTGAGAATGGCGTTGGGCATTTTTGGGGTATCCATGAGACGCGTGCGTATATGCGTGCGCGATACCATATGGTCGACGTGTTGCTACAGGTTTACGGTGCCCCAGGTGGTAAGGTTGACGCGGTTCAAGAGGCGTTGGACCATCTGCTTGATATGCTTCGTCTTTGTCGGGGCGACAACATGGGTGTGAGGGATGTTGTGCCGCATTTGTACATCCGGCGCAACAGGGATCAGGAAGCCTACGATTTCGTCAAGTGGTACGCTACTACCGGCTCAGAGTTCAAGTATGATTGGGGCGACATGGATCAACCATACCTCGATATCAGGGATGCGGATGTTCTGGAGGAGCCATTGGAGACTTGGTCGAACGGAAAATATCTCAGCTTGGGTCACGTTGCGGCTGTCACGCTTATCAAAGTGAGGATTCTGCTTGACTTACAGTCTGCTCAGAACGCCGCCAGGGCTCTCAACGGTACCATCCCACCAGAGATCGTGGGACTCATTCGCGGTGAGCTTGTCGGAAGTGCTGTGGCCTCGCGTCCTGATATCCTCCTGGGTAGCACAGAACACCTATCCAAGCTCATCAAGAAGGTCAAGGACCAGATTGTTAAGCTTTACGGATCTGTGAACGAGTATAACCCTCACTTCTGGCGCCTGATGTTGAGCAGTCCAGTGTCGGCTGCGTCTCAAAGACCTGGAATGTACTCGCATGAAACAAAGGAGGAAGCTTGTCTGATGATTGGGTATTGTCTTGCATCTTGGGTTGAGACACCTGGGGCCTTCCAGTTGATGAAGGATTTGAGTCAGACTGTTTAGAAGATTGGATGCTCGGTTATTCAGTTTTGTTGAGTATGTTGAGGCTATCAGGCTGTATAATAGGCGCTGCATTATCAGTATACTACAATACAAATTGTATCAGTATTTGTCCAGTAGTCAAGCAACATGTCCGCTCTGATGCTACAATGAGCTATCCAACATCACTGAGCTATCCATCTACGGATGGGAAAGGTCCCCCCTGCATTCACTGACGAAGCCATGGGGTATTGGCAAGATATCTTGGGCCCTGTGAAAAAGCATTTCTAAATCTACACTAAAAGGTGAGAAGATTTATAGGGGCTTAGGATAGACTTGGGATAAGTTTAGGATGAAATCTTGGACCAGAGGATATTTCCCCCACGTCCACGGATAGCAAGATAACTAGCAGCATAGTACACGTTGGCTTCTCCAAAGCTAAAGCTCAGCAGTACCATAGTTAAATCCCTAGGGTGCCACCCTCGACTGCTGTCTTGGCAGATGTTGCCGTAGCTCAAACGCCGGCCACACCACTTGGAACTAAGAGTCATGTCAGTGAAGCAGCATTATGTCGTGTCGAGTAGTCATTTATCTACATGGTTGACAAGAATCGTCCAGTTATATGCCTGGTTTCTTTCAGCGTTACTTTGCGGGCGGCTAATTGTTACTAAAAATATCTAAGCTGAAAGCTGGTGGTCTTGGCATTGAGGATAGTTTGATGGCATGAATGATCTCCCCGCTTCTGAAATAATGAGCTGTGCTGTCTATGTGCGCAAGCTTTCATCAAGCCACTACCTACTTTCATCCTTCAGAATTACTCTTACAGCGCAAGAACAGGTACCATCATGGTGTTGACAGACGTAGAAATTGATTAAAGAGACAGCCTGGCAGACCATCTAGACCGATTGAGCATTGAAAAAGAAGTCTGCCTAGAGTCTCAGCTGATACGCACGAGTGAAGAGGATTCTATAAAAAACGATGATGAAAACGACGATGAAAGGAGATTTTCATACCACACGGGCCGTCATATCTCTCTTGCGAGACGCGAGCTTATCCTCGAAACATATGGAGAAGATATAGATAATGCTAAAAGGGTTTTCTTAGCATACGGGGATGATGAGATTCTGCAGCTTGATAAGCTTCTCTCCATTGTCAACGAATTTGCTCTTGTACGAAAGCACGCCTTCATCAGCACAACGGAACCGATGACGGCTGAGCGGTCTATCCGGTTCGGATACCTCAGCGATAGGCAATAGATCTATTCGAACTTCGGGAGAGATGCTATGAAGCGTTTCAGGGAGCTTTCAGGGCTGCAGACTCTTCCTGTAAAGACCCCGCGGATCTTGAATAAGGCACTGGCTTAGATGAGCATAAACTGAACTCAGAGGAGACTGTAGCACCAGAAGAAGGAGCAGAGGCCAAATATAAGCCAGATCAAGCCACTGATTGCTGTTTCATAGCTCTTAACATGACTGCGCGTGTGCTAGAAGCTTCGACAGCAAGGGAAATGGTTCAGGAGGTCTGCAGTGGTGCCAATTTGGACGATCTTATCTTCAACATCGAGTTATTGAAGCCACAGACCCAGAGCCAGCTATGGGAAGCGGATGTGCCAGATAAGCCGCTGTATCATCATTTTTATGCACTACTGGGGTGTCTCATGGCCACAGCATATGTTTCCCAGTCCTTCACTATTGAGACCTTATATCTCGACCGAGCGATAAGCAACCTCGATATTGCAGTCTTGAAGAAGCCAGATAACCCTTTCAAGGAGTTTTGCCACTATCTGCAAACTGTACAGAAAGATATATAGCACTTATAGGTCCTTTTCTAACGCATTGAGATGGAGGATGACCTATCCCTTATAATCTTTGCTCAGATTGACAACTTCGCGTAATGAGGACAGGCCGGAATGGTTGCACAAGAGGGCGGCCGTTCAGTAGAACTACCATCTAGATGTATATTTTAAACGCAGGTATACGTATATAGTAGAATACGCAAGGGTAGAATCGGGAAGCTTTCGTATAGTAAAACCATCATGTTGCGCTTAGCTTATAATATAGAATACATCAGCTATCTCACTGAGCTTTTAGAGGGGAGTTATTGCAAGGCGTCATTTATAGATTTTCTCTTACAATCCAGCTTTATATTACGACTTTAGATATTAAGGTAATTGCAATCAGCTATACTATTAAAGCAAGGCCCTCTGGATAGTGTGGTGCATCCTGGGGCATACCTGTGTTTACTCGGTCGCCTCTCGGATTAAATTAAAAGTACCTCCGCCTGATTTGCGCAAGCCCCAATTTCAATTCCGGCTCTAGATGTGGCTGTACAGATTCACCCGATCATGATAAGATGGTCCTCTGGGCAGGGACGTGCTCTGTTATCCTAACGGGTTTCCCTTATGCAGCCAGCGTCTCTCGACGCCGATAGCCCGTTCCCTCTCGCGAAAATCCACCAGTCTCTATGAAAGAAATTGAAAGGTTGCGGAAGGAGCTATGGGAAGAGCAATGACGATGTCAAGCTGCTAAAGGTCATGCTTTTAAGGAACAATACCGACGCGAAGAAGCCGAGAAACATGCAGATAAATCGTAACTATTAACACTCTAATAATATCTCAAAACATGCCATTTACTCAGTCTTACTATCCAAATAATCACCAATTATTCCTTAATGACTTAAGGAGATATAATAAACCTGACTAGCCGGATTTATCCTTGACAAATTATCCCCTAGATTATATTTATAAAGGAATAAGAAAAAGTCTAAAATTAGCTTTCCTTTAGTCCCTCTTTCTCTTCCTAACCTGCCTTTCTATCCTAATACCAGCTAGTTCATGTAAGATCCCTGCTCCGCCCGGTTAGCAGCGAAATTAGACTTCGAAGTGGCATTTACTGGTTATTCACTGCATTACAGTTCAATATGGCATTGTTTTACCTCCACTACCATACTTTTGGCATTTATCTCGAGTTAAAGTGACTAATCTGCTATCACAGCCCCTTAGACAACCTGATGAAAGGTTTTATAGAACACGCGATGTAGCCCTGCCCCTGCCACCTTGAGTCTGACTGATCCCTGACCAACATGCCTAACCAAGTGTGTTAACCTTGCTTTTATTCACTAATTTCAACCTCTTCATACTTCTTCAGCTCAATAGGAATGTCTTTATAGCTCACATCAGTTTCGAACAGCTCGAAAAGGGCACGAATAATGTTATCAGGCGTGGTCTCATTCGTGTAGAACCGATGATAGTTAAATCCGATAATGTCGGGATCGACTGATCCGGTAGCTTGGATATTAGCTAACTGACTATTATCGAGCACTACTGCCTTGTTGCGTTTGCTGCAAGTTCCGGTTTGCCTGTAGTTGAACTAGAATGATCCTCTTGAGTTACTTTTGCCGATGTATGCATTAAGGCCGGATCTAGCTGCATGAGCCCTGCTATAGTTCTTTCCCTTCTTCCGGTTGTATACTGCGCCAATTCTAGTAGTGGGTAAGCCTAAAAACCTACTGGATGAGTACACATTCTTGATAGGAGTCTTGTTATAACAGTCGTAGGTCTCAATGCCTTTGCATTCTGTGTAGTTGCTACCTTTACAGGTGCTGGCGCGAAAGTTGCGAATGGTTACGGCTGAGGCTATTGAGATAGAGGCCAGGTAGGCGATGAGGATTGATGTAAAGTGCATGTTTTTTGATAAGAGAGGAGTGTACAAATTTATCTGTGATGATGCGATGAACTTTGTGATGGAAAGTCTGTGACTGAAGAGTGACTATCACTATCCGGTCAGGCGATTCGCGCCTCTTATATATGTGAGAGATTGACCCAAAGCAAAGAAACATCGTATATGGCAACTTGAACCCCCGGATCCACAGATTATCGAACTATAAGTCTTCTGTCTTCCCTTCAGCCCAAAAAGGTAGGTCAGATAAATCGAAAGTTCATCAACGACGTAGAATTTCGTGAAGATTCAGTATATCAGGTTCCTCAATACGAGCGCGCGACCAACGAGACGCATCGTGTCAAACCTTCCTGAATAAAGTGCTGAATTTGAAAAAAGCTCATTGTCAACCAACGGCATATGCAGGTGCATGGCTGGTAGAATATATAAATTCCCTATCACCAGTAAACTGCGTATCTCATTGAGCGGCACAGTTCTCCACGATGGCTAAGTCTCAGGGTTAGACCAATCAAAGAGATCACACTTAGCACAGACTCACCAAGAGCTAACTACATGTGCAAGTGCACAGCGATCACACAAAGGCTCATCGAGGACCAACAGCTTCAAGAGGGGATACCCTTGTAATGAGGCGGTCATTTGACCAAGTTTCATCAACCAACAGCATAAGCTATACGAGAGCGAACCGAGGACACCTTTTTCACGCCATTCACCGCCAGGCAACAACCCATATGTGAATTTAAGTCTTATCAAATTATCACCGGGCAGAAGATCAACAGAAAATGGGGAAATGAACAAAGCTCGTGTTGAATTGATAAAAGGTGACCAACTATTTGTTTGCGTCATGCTTTTCTGCCTGCTTAGCTTTGTCCTCTTCCTTCTCCTCATATGCCTTCAGGTCCTCAGGAATATCCTCATATTTAACTTCTTTATCACCCCAAAAAAGCGCTTCCAGTCTTTTAGTAATATGTTGAGGTACGTCATAGTTGACACGAAATCTATGCCCATCGAGACAAATAATATTAGGAGCGACACTCTCCAACCCCCCTCGCCTATCAACCTCGTTCTGAGCCATATCTATGAGCTCCTGCTCCGTAAAGTCGCTGGGAATTTTTGTCATGGTTTTTGAGCGAATAGACGAGGCAAGCCTGTTTACCTGACAAAATAAGCGAGATCATATACTTTCAGTCTTGTACTACTTACCGATTATTTCGAGATTGTTTTGTATGGGGGAGAATCCTGATAAATGTTGGAAGAGGATGACTGTAGCGTAATGCGTCCTTCGTGTAGCTTTTAATACGAACCTGGTACAGCAACTTAATAAGGCATGTATGGCCACCGCTGTTGCTGCGTCACATAAGTCGCCAGGTGACGTTACACTCAGATGACGGAAGAGGCGGGGCAGACTTGCATGGGATAAGTTGGCCAACAGCAACTCGACGGTGATGCACTATTAATACATTGCAGCACGGTGGCCATGGAGTGTGACAGGATCCAGACCTCGAATGAGCCAGAAAAGGTTGTTGAGATAAATAGGATGGTTCGCCTACATTGTAGGAAACCGTAAACAGTGATTAGGGAGGAGAGTTTCTGGAACAGTTGGTCGAGGTCCATGACGTTAGCGAGGTGAGGCACTGCGGAACAATGCTGATCCGCAGTGCTTCAGCTGGTTGCCGAAATTCGTTATCCAGGCATAATTGTTCAGACGATTGCAACCCGAGTGATTCAACCCAGTACTTGTATCTATTCCCAAAAGCCCAAGGGTGAGGTGTTCAACCTTTTGCGCAACCTCGAACTGTCTGCTTCTGTGGTCATAAAAATGCCACGAATTCACATGGTTGCGTATCAAGGTCACCTTGACACGCGTTTAGGATATCGGATGCGTTGGTTCACGACTATGGACATTCCGGGTAGCCTCCATGGACTGTGTTGTCAAAACCTGGCACGCCGTTTAGCAATGGAACGATTTACTTTGCACTTCTGCAGGAGCAGCTGTGGAAAGACTAAACTCCTGGCCTAAAGTTTGAACACCCTTAGCGCCAATATGTGGGAAGTGGGATAAGCTGAGGAGTCAAGCAAGTATAGTGCTTGTTATCAGCCGTAGTTGCCGTCCAGACCCCCAGGTTCCCTTGATAGCCCAATCAGAACCTAGAATGCGGAACGAGTTCGAGCTTCCTATAGTCATTTAGTAAGGACATTTCAAGTCCGTTGTGAGCTGTATGCGAAATGCGAAAAGGAACCGTACCGAGATCTTTCGTTCGACTTCCGTCACGGTGCGATCAAGCTCGCCCGCAATCCGCTGCTTTCTCTCCACTGGGAGCAATCTGAACCGCTCGCATAGGTCTCCGTCTATGACCCCCTTCGCCGGCACGTAGTAACCACGATACATCAGGTGGTCGCGGCCAGCAGGTGACGGGTCTTCAGCACGCATCTGCGCCTCGAGTGCGAGGAAGAAATCGGCGTCCTCGCGTGTGACGAAGGCAATAAGCACGCCGATGGTGCCTTGCAAGCCACTCCAGACTATGACATCCTGTCCGCCCACTACGAGGTTGGTACTGGTGATGCTAGTCGGTATATCTTGGGTAAATAAATGGGCCACCGTGTCGAAACGGCTTGGTGCGCCATGAAGATAATCTTGCGCGTTGGTGGGGCGATTAACACCCTCGTCTGCTACTTGGCTCGCTTTTTCTGGGCACCTTACGATCCAGAGGTTACCGAATTTATCGCCACCAGCCACTGATTCAGAGTCTATCATCGCTGTACAGGTTGTCCAGCGTGCAACTGTGTCATCAACAAATGGAATTAGCTTCTGCTGGTTGTGGCCGAATGTAACCATCGTCACGCCCTGCTGAAGATCTCCGACAACGATACGGTTGCCATGGGTATTTAGAGAGACAATTAACTGGGGTGCAACCTCAACCTGGGCTTTTCGAAGCAACTGCTTCAAGCCCAGATCATAGATTCGTAAATCCTTGCCAATCCCTGCGGCTAGCCGACCTTCGAAAGCCACAAGCGCCATCGGAGGTTCCTCTACTTTGGTCTTGTGAATGAACTCCAGCCGTCTCCCCTTCTCCTGGAAGCGGTACACATGGATGTAGCCCTCTGAGAACTGCCTGGGATTCAGGATCATATCTTTACCAGTTCCAACAAGCAGGAAGCTCTCACCATCCTGACCAGTGAATGGAACCACCGTCACACTCATTGCGGCCTCGTTGCCTGCGAGCTCGATCTTCTGAAGCACCTTTTCGCCGATGGGGTCGATAACACTTATACATGAGGCCCATCGGCCATGGCCACGCGGATAACCGAAGTTCTCTGGTGGGAGTAGTTTAGCATCCTCTTCAGTTAGGTATTCGGCGGCCCCCAACAACTGCGTACGCATTTCAGGACTCAGTGTGTTGTTGTCCGCTTCAACCGTGTAGAAGTAGGGCTGATGAGGATGCTTAACAAAATGCCGGGGTGTATAGGTCAGAGGTAGAGATTTTCTGACCATGTTATCAGATAGATTCTCAATGGAGAATATGCTAAAGATAAGGTTAGCAACGTAATGAGCAAGACTTTCCGTACGGCTATGTATAGTAAAATTCATAGATGTGTAGTGAGGGAAGACTTACTGGAGGAAATTGGTGCGAACGGCAATGATGCCATCTTCGCACTGCTCACTGCTAAAGTTACATGCCCACTCTAGCTCATCGCAATCAAGAGGCGTCATCATGGATCCTCTTGTAGGGTCGGTATGCCCCAGCCAAGGTTTAGAGCCAAGAGCTAAGATACAGGTCTGTCCCCTGACTGTTACCTCGAAGAGCTTGATAGCTTTGAGACCCAGAAATCTCGTCTGCGTGTCTGATAGCTCTCCTGTGATTTCATCTAGTCTGGTTCGCAGATAAACTCCAGAGCTCAGACCGATGTGCAGGTACAATCCAGAGCTACCGGACAATGGATCCCCCATCGCCATGATGCTTAACGCCGAGGGTACCGCAGTCAGCGCTTGTATAGACTTGCTCTCAAGGGTGGAAGCTGGGACCAAGCTTAGAATCCGAACGGTGCAATCTTCGCACCCCACTGCTAACATCGCGCTTCGGAGTCTGCTTTCAGGGACGGATCCGAAGCTGAGGCACGTTATGGTGCTAGACATCTCTTTCTTCTCTTCGTACTCAGCAATCGACCCATCGCTGTCTACTTCGAAGTAGACAATTTCTCTCGAGCTCAACGCTACTGCAATCTGTTTCTCATTTGTAGCAACAGCAACAATACGTCGATGTTGGGGGACAGGCCAATCGTTGACTCCCGCGGCACGGACATGTCGCATCCCTTTAGGGTGGATTTGTACTATCCCCTCGTCCCCGATCAGCTGTACGGCAAGGGTAGTTACAGAGGTGAGAAAGCCTGAATCACTCACTTGCTGGACTTCATCTCCAACACTCATGACCAGAGTGTTATCGGACGAGGTCAAGATGATATATGCGTCGTACTTGTCATGTCTCGCCAACTTCGTGGTCCAGACACCAGAGAATGTTCCCGGTAGCTCAGACGTCGCAATCTCATTAATCTCTAGCCCATGCTTGATCATTCGAAAATGGCTCCTCGCACCGCTGCCGGACACTGAATAGATCTCTGGCGCGCCATCCCCAGTCAGATCAGTAACCTTGCAGTCCATAAGAGGGCTCAAAGAATCAATGGCTTGTACCAAAGTGAGATTCTCTAGAGGATGTGGGTAGAAGTAAACAGGCTGATACACAGCACGAGGGTTGGTAGGGTAGTCGTCGCTGGAGGCTGAGGGCTCTGAATCATCGTCGCCGAGCTTCTCAAACTGATATAAATGATTATTACCAGACTCAACTGCGACAAAGAGAAAGCCGGTCTTGAGAACGCATAGGCTTATAGCAACAGGGACAGTATCAAAATACTTAATCTTGATGCGCTGTACCTCTCCTGTCAGACTACCCTCGTTATCTTGTAGGTCAAACGTCAGCTTGAAAATGTCACCATCTTCGGTCTGCAACAAGAAGAAGAACGCTTCTGGGCTATTTTTGAGCTTGTGCATCACGCCACTGATGATAGTACGCTTCCGTTGCGGGTTTTCTGTAGGCCCTTGACGCCGTGGAATGGGAACACGAAGAGGGTTCTGGTTTAAATGTCGGTATGTAATGCTTTCCTCTCCACAAACAATGACGCCGCTTGGACCATCATTTCCGCCAGGAACTTGGAAGAGTAACGATGCTGTGGACTCGACAGTTTCTGACCACTTGCGGACCACGTAGTTGAGGCCTAGATCCAACTCGTAGTAGACGAGCTGAACGTCCAGCGTTGTTTGTCCAAAGGGATCCAGGTCTGTTTCTGAATAGTCCGTCTCGAGAGCTGCGAAGATAGGATTCGAATAGCCTACGTCGAGAGCAACCAGAGACAGAACAAGAACTCCATGTTTGTGGGCCTCAAGAGGAGAGGACATGGTAAGTTCGGCTTGAGCGTTGCGATTAAGGACGTAAACGAGCTTGTTCTTTTCGATGGACGCAATCATAGAGGCACGTCCCTTTGGATCGACAGCCAGGTATTCACCTGGAACAGTTCGACGCACGCCGGACTTGCCAAACGACTCTAGGAGAATGCGAGAGAAACGGTTATGAATCGGCAGATACTCGAGAACGGCGATGCAGCCAGAGTCGCTTGTTAGGATAATATAATCTGAGAAGTTAGCTTTGTCTTTACAACTTGAAATCGCCTGGCATTGACGGCTTGAAAAGCTCTTGCGTACCTTTGGAGCTTCCTGCTGGGCGGAAGGAGACAATCGATCGGACTATGCTGAAGAGGTCATGCGAGAAGACTGGCTGGACCCTACCGTGAGCTGGATCAGGATGATGTAGGGTCAAAATGGAGCCTGATACAGTCAGAATTTGCTGTTCCTTGGTGCCAGAGAAATGGCCGACGATGGCTTGCGAAATAGCCGTCGGAGACTGGAGCGAAAGTGAGTACAGAAACATATTCGAAGTAGCCGCCATGGTGACTATGGCGTAAACAACTGAAATCTACAGATCAGAAACTAACGTCAGAGGGTAAGAATTTTAAGTAGCCACAGCCATATGCGTTGCCGGCGCTGTTTCTGCCTTGACGTCCGATGTGAAGCGCGATAATTCGAGGGGAATCATGCATACGCGGATAAATCAAGTCACGTGGGGGTCAGTGCGAAGGATCCCTCCGTCTTGAGGAGGACTGAGATTGATAATAGAATAAATGCCCTTAATATATAGACGAGGTCTCTTTGAGTTGTGAGTGAAATGGCTCGAAGATATTGGATTACTTCCTTCTCATTATTGAGATATTGAGAACACGGAGTCGCTGACTTTTTGCGCTGATTGGTGTAGCTTTTAGGCATTAGTGCCCAACAAGGTCGCTAAAGACCACTCATGGGAAAGACTTCTCCTCAACATCAAAGAGAACATGGACATACCACTTGAAATGAATTAAAGCTGGGGCTGCGATATTACACTCTGGCAAGTCGATAATACTAAAGATAACTGCAATTTAATTATCTAATCTAATTCTAGCTATATATTTTACTATTATATTTATTTTAGCTAGTTTATTAAATCTCTATATATTATAGTACAATACTTTTAATATCTTTAATTTTTAAGATCTAGTAAATTTGAAATCAATAACCTTTATAGGGAAAATGTTTTTAAGTAGCTATTAAGCTGCTTTAAGCTATTTATAATAAATCTCGCATCCCCACAAAGAACCTGTCTTACTGAGACTTATCTATTATTGAATACAACGCTGAAGGACTCCAGCTCAACTGCTATATCACATCTTGACTGGACCAGAAACCGTGTGAACTCAAAAAAGCGGAAACGGGGCCGTGGAGTCATTTTAGTCCAAAAACTTGAGTCTTGGACTTTTGACCATTCCGTTTCAAGGACCATCACAATGATCACATTTGCTGCTATGCGGAGTTATCCGTAGCCCCGCTCGCCTTTACCGTTCCCTTTTACCGTAGTACTGAGTGCTTAGGGAGTATCTTGCTTGCATGAAAGTTAAATAAGCGCCGTCACTGACTGCAGCCTTTCTCAAAGTTTCAGGTTCACGATTCGTTGCTAAGCGCCCGGTACTGAAGGCCGTTGCATGACTGCCCGTTACATTATTGGTTGTTTATTGATTGACTCCGCAGCGATCTTCCGTCACATGTCTACGGAGGTCTTTGTCAAAAATGTTATCTTAAATGATATAAACAGACCAGGGGCTAAGCCAATATATTCCCCCGCAATCCCCTGTTAGCTCTATATCTTATAGACTTCTAGCAGTTATAAAATTAACCACTATTATAGTAATCAATCCACTAAAGATTAAGCTGCTCTTATATCTTAAGGTACTGATAGGGATTGTAAGTTTTATGTTAATATTAGACTGCCTTGAATAAGGACTATCTAATAGTAGATCTAATATAGATAGCTAGTTAGCGCCTAGAGAGTAGGTAACCTGGTTATACACTATCTATCTAAACTTAATATTAAGTAATAGCATCTCTAGGTTGAAGCTAAGGTATAGGATAGCGATAAATACACTCTTAAGACGTTGGTCGTTCTTTTGTGACAAAGTATTTAGGCAAGCGGCTTATCTGCCTATTCTATTGGTTACCGATCTTATGGAATACGACCCTTACTACTAGTATTACCAACAGATAATAGCTAAAGCGGAATTTAGCGCATAGGTTGAGGTCTTACTGTCAATAGAATTTACAAGAGAGGATATTAAGCGCTTAATAGACTTTAGGTAACTCTTACTTGATATAAGAAGTCTAGCCTTTTTACTAGTTATAAAATATAAACTATTTAAGTCTTAAGATAGCTATACGTTTTTTATTAGCACTATAACCAATAACCAGATACTAATCCTAACTAATTATAGCCTATTAATAGAAGCCAAGATATCTGCCATCTCCTGAAGTTATAAATTATAAAATAGCGCCATCATGGCTAGCTACGAAATCAGGATTAGCAAGGCACTTAAAGGCGTAACTATATATATATTTTTTTCTATCTATAGGCGAACTATTCAGGCAGTAAAAGCAGTTATATAGGCAGATTAGTAAGGAGTATTTATTACAGGACTTATAATAGGGTATAGGCTTCATATTTACTAAAACTACTCTAGAAATCTTAAGGTTTTTACAACACCCTGCTCATTGCCCTCCAGTATCCCAGCCTTATTCTTATTAACCTAGCCTATAATATAGCTTCTATTAAAGTCAATGACCTATATATTATTATTTTTATCTATTAGAACATTCTCCACTTTGACGTCTCCTTATATAATGCTCTTATTATGAAGCATATTAAGTAAATTGCGAATCTGAGTTACCTAACGTTTTCTTAAATCTAGGGAGCTTATAGAAGCTTTAGCCTTAGACAGTATATTCTTCTTATTAATCTAAGAGAGTAATATTCCTAGTAGCCTATTACCTTCCTAAATGATACCTATAAGTCAGTAGATATAGGCTTAAGGTAAAGGAGGTATCTGAGATTTAGTGATCCTCTTAAGTATAAGGAGCTCCTTCTTTATATATAATAGGCCAAAGGAGAGTCCAAACTTCTTAAAAAAACATTTAAGGGGCTCACCATTTTGATCAGTAATGGTAATATATGTTAGCAGTTTGATTAGACTATCCTCCTGTTAATCATAGTATAGTTAAACTTAAGATAGAGTATATGACTAAGTCTAATTATTTAGCTACGCCAAGAAATCAGAGTCAAATTTAACAATAGGGCTACTCCATCCATAGTTCTTAGTATCAAGTTCTTTAGGCTATAGCTTATTATCTATAGCTTTAAGGTAGTAGACAAAGGTTTATTTAGGGAAATAGTAATGCGCTAAGGTCAGCTGCATAATAACCCGATATTCAGAGGATGGCATAAGTCATGTAATTAAAGGCTTAAAGCAATTTAGTAGCCATTTATAGGCATCCTCCTTATAGAAATTATCAGTTTTAACTTCACCTGATCTTAAGAGCTCGAGATACTTAAAGTATTATTCTATAATAGCAGGAGATTAAATAAATTAACTAGGATAAATATAGTAATAGAAGATATAGCTAGAGTTAGATCAGATAATTAGATCAGTTATCCTTAATATCGTGTACTTACCAGTAGGCTAAATTGTATTATATAGCTGCAATGATATCTTTTTATAGGCAATTTTGGGATTATAAATAAAGGGGAACTAAGTGTTACGACCCCAGCGGTTCTATCACATACACCCTACAAATTTTCACTAACCAATATATCTTCCGCTAAAAGCAATTAGCGCTAAGACCCTATGATTATAGCTAATCCAGTATAATTAATAGTAATTCAGCAAGATCACTACTAATCTAATAACAGACCTCACTAATTATACTTAGATCACTTAAGTATATATATATATTTATTTAGTAATAGATAGAATTAAGCTTACTAGCTATTAATAAAA